>CM053271.1:45151097-45180916 GCA_028583415.1 Protea cynaroides | reverse complement strand
TTGGCTTCCCATTAAACTCTCTCGGGCTTCGCCAGAAAATGCTCCACTGGTCCGGAGTGGTCTAGTGGCTGCGGGACATATGCTTCATACATAGGTGGTTGGTATTGATATCCACCTTGAGCTATCCCGTGATCTCAGCTTCGAGCGTGCATGATAGGAGTCCGAGGTGTGTGGGGGGTAACGTGGCTACTTCCCGGTGCTGGCTTGCTTGTCCCGTCGGGCAATGGAGGTGTCTCTCAGGTACCGGGAGGAGTTATGCCTGGGCGGCGCCTGTATAGTAGCTGTGCATGCTGCACGAGCTGTGAATTTGTCGTGCTGGGCATTACGACCGTGGCCAAGTCCCAGAGGTGAGCCGGGCAGATTGGCAGGATTTTCCCGCCCATTTATGACGGACGAGTGCCTTGTTCATGTTTCCTTGGGTTCCCGGTTTGTACAAGTTATCTTCCCAAGTGGTGGTGTGGTGAATAGAGCTGTACGGCTCCGGTCCCGGGCTACCACGTCCCGCTAATTAATCTGACAAAGGGGGGATTGCCCAAATCACGAACACCGGGACAATCATTAAATACTTCATTCTCATATTTTAAAACCATTAACAAATGAAAATTTCCTAAAATTTTCGGATCATTCGTTAAAAATGCTGTGGTTTCACCGTGCAGGTCGATGGGGTGGGTCGATGGGTGTCCGACCCCTCGCTCCTGTGACTGAAATCACCCATTCTCCCCGGGAGCCGGGTCGATGGGGGGCCTGGGGATGTCCTACCCAGTGGTGCGACCCCGTTCTTCTCGGTCGACTCCCGAGAGCCGAGGGTCAATCCGGGGTCGACTGTTTTAATCGAATCCTCTCCGACCCCCTCGACTAAAAATCTGATTTTTAAGTTTCGATTCAAAGACCATTTCATTCTTCTTCTCGCTTCGACCAACCCCCGTCCCTCCGAGTTGCTACAGAACAACTCCGATCCGCTGGGGCTTGCACTCCTTACTTCGCATCTACACCTCCGCTACAAAGGTATGCTTCTACCTTTCATGTTTTTAGGTTTCTTTACCTAGGTTTTTGCTCGCTTATCTCGTATTTTTAAATTAAACTTTTCCAACCTGTAAAATTCAATTTTTATTGGGGCTTTTGTTGGTGACTCGAGGAACGAAAGCCCTAAAAAATATTTGAGTTTCATCGGTTGGTTATTGAGAAACTTGAAATTTACACTTTTTGTCCTAATTTTGTCGAGATTTTGAATTTCTTGAAATTCCTTGTAATTCAATCTAATTAGTTGAAATTTCTGACTGTATGAGTCTCACAGGATAGTCTAGGATCTATGTAAGTCCTCCTTCCCATGCGTATGGGTGAAAAGTGAGGCTTTTGACCAATTTACGTCGTTATTATATCGAAATTTTGGGTTTTTACTCTCTACTAATCCATTATTTGTTTCTCTTTCTTATTTGCAGATACTATGGCTCTGTACCAAGGTACTCGGAGTTCGACTGCCCGTCTTCGGCTCTTTCCAATGAAGCCTGAGGCAATGCGTATGCCCACTAGGCTTGCAAGAAGGTAGAGGGCGGCCGCAAAGTGGACTTGGCTAGCTTAGCCTTGTTCAATGTGGAGGGGGCCTTTGGTGATATGGGCTAGCTTCCCGTCATCACCTATGACACGTGTATCCGTCCTAACATGGTACGCTAGTTCCACTGTAATCTCCAGGTGGTGGGAAATTACTGTTGAGAGGTGGTGAGCTTTGGATCACACGTCAAGGGGGTTGATGTTTCCTTTGATTATCGGCAGCTGACCGACTTATTGGGCATTTCCTATGATGGCCTCTTGGTGTTCTGTGCTCCTGGAGAGCCCCAGTTCTTTTCTCTATAGATGAGGGCTGAGATCGATCGTCAGCTCATCAGACCTGATCGTTGGGAGATGAAATCGAGTTATCACGTTGCCCGATCCACGGGTATACTACAAGATCATTCAAGATAACTCGATACCAAGAGTAGACACTACGAGAGGGTCTCCCCGTTGACCCAAGGTACTGGCCGTATCGCATATGCACTAGGGGCAGCCCTCGCCTTCCCTACATCATCATGCGTACGATGATCAGTGCCACGTTGCCTAGTCACACTGGCAACCTTCCTTATGGACGCATGATCACCACCTTGCTTACCCACCTGGGGGTTGATTTATTGGATGAGAAGATTCAAGAGAAATCCTTCTCATCGCCTTTGGATTGGGAGACTATTTGCAATATGGGCATGAGGGATGCCCAGGTCAGTGATGAGGAGAGGAACACGATGATGAGCCCTCGCACTCGAGTGGAGATGGCGACGCCGAGGCAATAGCGACAGCCAGCTAGGAGTTAAGGGTTCATGGGGATGATGACGACCGGCCATACATGGATGTAGATGCTATACCTCCTCCATCACCTACTCATGCTACCGGAGGTGGTCCGTCTTCTTCAGCTGGTCCTTTGCATGCAGCTGGTCCTTCGTATTCTCCATCTGATGACATGATGAGGATATTGCACGAGATACGAGAGGCTCATCGTATGTCTGACCTGAGGATGGGAGAGCTTAAGGATGCTCAGCATGTAACTGACCAGTGGGTGGCTGATCTCACAGCTTGTCTCCAGACGACCCAGACTCAGATAGCTTGGTTGACTAGAGTCTACGTTGAGGACTATGATAGAGACCGTGAGACACCGCCTCCCCCATCACCTCCAGCTTCTTGATGTACTTATTTTATTTCTCTTTTTGTATTTCAGAGTAACTGTCCGGACAGTGGACTATACTCTACTTTAATCATATATATATAAACATTTGTTCTTCCTTTTGGTTGTATATAAATTTATTTCTCATTTAATAGATGCATTATTCTCTTTCAGTTTAGTCTCAAACAACACAGATGCTTATGGTGTGTTATTATTACATCTTTTAAATTTTTATCCTATCTCAGTTCACGACCCTTTTGTGGAAGTATACGGTTTCATAGATAAAGCATGAGATGCTCTGATACCAAGTTGTCACACCCCAATTATGTACCATTCAGAATGGTGTGATGAACCGCTAATAAACCAACGGTTCAATCAGGATCTCTAATAGGCGGTATCCATTAAAATAAAACCATGCACATCCACAACCATAATCAGAATAAATACACAATAGCGGAAGTCTTATAGTAAATGAACTGAGAACTCTAAATGTAATAATCATAATTAAAATATCAAGTTATTGTTGTATCAACTGAGACATAAATAAATAAAATATCAATTACATCCTTTTATAAATTCAAATAAAATTCTAATAGAATACGCATGAGTTGCACTCGCATGAGGGGTCATGCGTATCCTCCAAGTCTTCAGCTTCCATTGCAGCAATATGCGCATACACCGGAGCATTCATATAATCTTCAACTGTAGTACCTGCATCATCAACTAAAAATATTCGACGTCGAGAAGGTGAGCACACATCATGGCTTAGTAAGCAAACAAAACAATGCAACAAACATATGCACGCATTCAATTCATATCTTTGGTCTGGTAAATAAGTTTACAATGTGCTATAGAAAGGATAAGTGGCCAAAGGTCACGTTTATTGACGCCGCACCTCTATACATGAGTGTGTGAAGCCGCCCAAAGGTAACGTTTATTGTCGACCCACATGCACCCACCATGGAAAATGTACACGCAAATGTCACGTTTATTGCTGTACCCGTTGCCCATACTAACACGTAAGTCCCTACTGGCGAGGGCTCGCAAATTGGGCTCGCAACTAATCAATCCTAATGCCAATCAGTGTATCCAAGGCCTCACCCCAGCATCCCTCAATACGTCCATAGAGATAGGGCTAAAGCCCCCTGGCAGAGTCAGAGACTACACGGTCCGAGACCACTTCCCCTCATACCCTACGACGTAATAGTTCTACTAAGGTAATGACGATACGACGATGTTAGTGGACAAGACTTGAGTTAGAGATAGAGCTAGAGTGCTGAGGCCCCGCCTATGACACCTCCCCCTGATACTCGCTCGCATCAAGCACACCAACCACACACATACATCCACATGCCTATTCCTATCATCATCATCATCATCATCATGTTATAAACAATAATTAAATATGCATGAATAGTAATAATAGAAATATTGGATGACATGTTAAATGCACATAACAATCATACATGCATAAAATTAATCATAGCATTGGACTCAAGAGTAAAACAGTTTATTATTAATCAATTAGTTTAGGTTTTGTTCCCTCACCTTTACTTGATCGTAGGTCCTCTTTCAAGCTTTAAGAATCAACTATATATCGATATTATGTCACTAGAAGACCTAATCAAATCGATAGAATTTAATTAGAATTAATTCTGATTTTAAAAAGCATGATGTTAACTGGGGGTCGATGCCAGGGTCGGAGGTTCCATCGACCCTGGGTGCGACCACCCACAGTCTGGACTTCCCGAACACTGGGGGTCGATTGTTAGGGTCTGGTAGGGTCGATTGGCCATCGACCCCCGTGCGACCCCCTGTGGGTTTCATCAAATTTTCATCCTTTAGTCCATTCCTTCGTGTTTGGGGTCCTATGGCTTGCTTCTACAATCCATTCCACACATGTTCTATGGTCTAGAACCATAGTTCATTCACCTATATGGTTTTTATGATTTCCCCCATAATTTTTCATGAAAATCTAATCATGGATGGATGATTTGGGGTTCTCCTAGATCATTCCCTCTTCACTATCCATTCTAAGGTCTGTAGAATTACATGGAGATAGTACCCATACCTAAGAATTAGGCTTGTCTCTCTGAAGCTTTCTCTTTGATCTTCTTTTCCACTTTCCTTATCTTCTCTTTCTCTTCTCCTTCTCTTTTCTTTCTCTCAATCCAATTAGGGTTCTAAAAGGAGTGAAAGAGGCCTAGGGACGTCCTATTTATAGAGTAGAAACTCCAAAAATAAGTCCCATTGAGATTAGGAAAGAATCCCATTGAAATTTAAAAAATTTCCAAATCACGATTTCTGTCGGCAGACTGGGGGTCGATGAGGGGGTCGGAGATCCCATCGACCCCTGGTTCTAAAATTTTCGACCCCCGGTTAAAAACTCAGGGTCTGAATTTTATACTGGGGGGGGGGGTCCGACCCTACCTTGCTGGGTATGCAACCCTCCCCATATTTTTAGTGTTTTTGGGTCAGTTTAATACCTGGGATCGTGATCTCCCTCACGCACTTGATCCATTTGGTTCGACCATGATGGGTAGACCTGGTTCAAGGTGGTAAGACCGGGTTAGTTCGATACGGGTCTTACAAACAGAGAGGAAGAAGAAAGGGTTATAAACGTTTACACATAATTTTAATTTTTTCCCGTCAGTCCATTAACTAACGTTTGTTTAACTTGGGTAGTGGGTGATTTGATCAATTCTTTTTGAGTGGTAGCTGAAAAATTTCCAATTATAAGTGATGATATTTCTCCTCACCAAATGATGTGAGAGGGGTTATTTTGAAAAGTAAGGGAGGTGTTGACATTATGGGCCAAGATGGGGATGGTTGATTTAAAAGTATACCTCAAGGGGGCGGGGTGCAAGACTTGCTCCAAAATTTCAGTCCTAATTTGAAATTTTGGTTTTGTAACAGGTCTTACCATGACAACGGATCGGACCAACACTAATCAGACCAACATAGCCCATTAGAGGTAACAAAACTAAACCCTTGTACATAAAGAAACAAAATTGGGACCAAACAAGAGGTCCAGTTGGGAGAAAGAGGTCTAGCTGTGCACCAGCCGCACGACCTCCCATCCGCACGCAAGCATGAACATGGTTGGTGACTAACCATGTGTGGAACCCATGGTTTGGATTAAACTGTCATCCAAGCTTAGTAGGATGACTATGTACATTTTGAAATAAGGAAAGGAGGGAGGAAATCCTCTAACTTACCATGTTGTAAAACCTTATCCATCTCCAACGTGAATAGAGTAGTCCATACTCTATTCTCATTCTGTCCAACCTAGACAAGCTGAGAGAGAGAGAGAGAGAGAGAGAGAGAGAGAGAGAGAGAGAGAGAGAGAGAGAGAGAGAGAGAGAGAGGAAGGAGAAACTCTGACATGTTTGGAGAAGGAAGAAGAAGAAGAGAAAGGAAGGAGAAGAGAAAAGGGGTCTCGGTCACCATTGGAGTCGAGCCTTGGATAGAATGATCGACGGGAAAACTATTTGCTGGTAACAAATCCCTAACTCTGTTGACTCCTTCGAGTTAAATGAAATAATGGTTAGAACCTTAAAGAGATCATTGTTTCATGATTTCCTGGATATAATCTTCATTCACCATCGCTAGTAAGCACTTGTGGACTTGTTTGGGTGTTGGATCAGATTTGGTGAAGACCATGTGAATGATAAAAAATAAGTAAAACTCAATGATAATTAGATCTAAGCATTCTAAGTCTTTCATGGTTGATTAAGGAGGGATTCTACATAGACCCAAGACCAATAAACCCTTTGAATAAATTGCTGGAACTAGGATCCAATGGTTTCTAAACTAGATCCAACATTTCGGCTATTGATTGAGTAGAGACGGTACCCAAATAGCGGGTAGACAAGGATCTACGACCCCAAAAGCCATAAACACACTTGGGGAGTCTAGATAACACCCCAGAAGAAAAACACTAACGTTGTAACCACTAACGTCTGACCATGTTACAACGTGTGGCTGCGACCTCCAACTGCACCTCTGGCAGCCGTAACGTGCGGCAGCAGCCTCCAGCCGCACCCATTTTTGCATCGATTCTCAGCCAAACTTGGCTAGTAGCTTGCTATGGCCTATTTTAGTCTACCTATGGGCTTGGAATCCTGCTATCATGTTTATCAATATATTTTCTCTATAATTACGAGCGTTAGCCGATGAAAACGTTACAAACTAAATGTCCACTCTTCATATCACCTGTAACACTTGGACAATAGGTGTAGGATGTTGGAACTTGTTTACAATAGGTGTAGGATGTTGGAACTTGACTATCAGACCATTAAAAATTATTATTAATTAATAATATTCTATGATGAGAAAATGATATAGACAAATAGTAAACAATAGTTTAATAATTATTATTTATGATGCTATTAAAAGTACAGGAGAACATAAGGAAGTTGTTCAAACTGTGCTTCAATAGTATTTTCTGTTTACCACTCAGGTAAGGGGATTAGACCCTTTATTTGCGTATGAGCTTGATGTTATGATGTTTATATGAGATTGATAACATGCCTTGTGTGATAACATGCTATCCAATATACTATTTTGTTTGCTCATGCATATGCATTCTTTTGTGTGTGAACAGTAATACCTATAGTGGTTTGAAAAAGGGATTGAATGGGACGTCTCATGACCTCTTCGTGAAAGGTAGAGCTGGTCTTGGTGATTCATAATGTCTAGTTAAGTTGGTAAGGAGGAAGATGCGTGAAATAGAACACTTGCACCACTTCTTACCAGCGCTGCTTTGCATTGAACACATGTAACTTAGTCAAATCACAAAGTCCTAAGTGGGGACCGAAAGGGGTCGAAATCTTAATGACGTTACGGTCCAATAATATGACTAATTAGGTGGACATGACTAGTTGAACATAAATACCTGTATAACTATACCCTAGTCAATAGGGGATTATGCATTGGCATGGGGGCGATATGAACATAACTATGATGCTCCCCATGTTCGACTTAGTGTGAATGGGTGGACGAGTCGACTAGTGGGATTATCATCTCCTTAAGTGCCATAAGGTGGACTTGAGATGAGTTGCAGTCAGTGAGGACCAAGATGAAGGACCCACACATGGGCGATGGTGCTCCGCTCCGAGGGAAGTTTCATTCATTCTGATAGGGGTGACCAGTGCAACCTGGAGACTTCGTGTATAGGTTGTCTTGAACTGGCACTTATAGTTAGTTTACCTTCCGTAGTTGTTAATTTCATACATTGTGTATGTTGCATGTCTAATTTCCTTACTAAGCTTGATGGTTGAGTTTACTTTTGTGTGCACAAATATTTTAGATGATGTAGAAATAAATGTTGCTGAACATAACAACGTAGATGTCAGTGACGAGGTTGTCCATGGTCCGGAGTGCAAGTGCGACGATTGTGTTTATGCTTAAACACATTGGAACAATTATAAACATTTCATTTGAGTTTAATTTATTGATTGAGAGCATGTTGCCCAAGAATACATTTGAATTTATGGATTAATTTTATCTTACTTATTTATAGTACAATGGGTTTGGGAATATAAAATTATTTATCATTAGAATTCAGCTGCTGGCTTTTATGTTACTGAAGATTTCCGCTACACTCTATATCTGTGAATTTCTTATTTAGTAGTAGTGATGTTAAATTAATACTTGTAACTGTAATATTGTGATTTATTGGTTGACGTACCACAATTCGTGATCCTGGAAGGGGATTTCTATTCCCCTATTAAGACGAGGAATCTTATTACATTCCATAGTACTGATACGTCAGGAATGTGGTGTGACATGGGGTGAGGAAAATCTTCCCTAAAAAAAAACTCAGAATCACTTGTAGTCCTGTAAAAGAGTTGCAAATCTTGTTAATGCAGAATCAGAATGAAGAAGAAATCGTGTGGAATGTAGAAGTTTTTTGGTTCATTGCTACACGAAGAGTTTGCTCTCTGGGTACACGAAGAAGAAGAAACGAACGTCTGACGTGTTGCCTACGTACATGAAGAGGAAGCAGAGGAGAATGGCTTGAAAGATATCATTTATAGGGTTTACATGGTTATGGTAAGAGTGCAACATTTGCACCAAAATCATTTACCGAAATTAGATCGAACCGTTTACACTAGAACTAAGAAACCTTTTAGTAAAGTAATTGGTTTGGTTCTGGTTTGAAATATGACACCGTTTCCCTAATCGATTCGGTTCGAAACCATTTAAACCAGCGGGTTACACCAGCTAAACACCGATTAAACCAAATAGAATGTGAACCGTTTAATTCTCTAAAAACTACACTAGTAAACCCTAATCTCATTAGTCATTCTTTATTAATAATTTAATATTTTATTTCCCCAAGAGCTCAACTCCAATGATCCAACCCCAATTTTCAATAGCCTAAACTATAAAATCAAAACGGAAAACACATAATAGGCATTAGTGATTAGGTATAGCCACAGTCTCCCTCTCTCGAATCTCAACTCTCTCCTTCCCCCGTTTGAGCCTTTTCTTTTTCTTTTTATGAAAAATCGATTAATAACAGATACGTTAAGCCATTTATAAACCACAAGTAAATCGATTAATGAAAACCGTTTAAAATTCGATAAATCGAAACCAATTAATAATCGATTCTGGTTTCAATTTCGAGATTGTTTAGATGGTTCGATTTTGGTTTTACCCTTTTATACACCGCTTCAAACCGGACTGGACCATTAAACTTATTATAAACCAACCATTTAACAACCTTAGGTTATGGCTATAAAGATATCATTTATATTAGGGTCTTACACGGTTCTAGATGGTTCGGTTTTTAACAGTTCCTTACTATTTGGTTTTGTACCTGTTAAGAAATTCGTCCTAGAACCATCCCGTGTCATTTAGTATTTGATCCCAAAACTGTCTCGTTTAGTCATAGAAAGATTATGAACTAGGTTTTAATGGTTCGATTCTGAACCATTTCGGTTCCAGACCGAAATTGATGACACAACCCCTAGTGCGAGTGTGCAACCCCACCCTTCACGTATGGCGCCCATTGACTAAACCCCCTCCCCTAAGTAAAAGCCTCAAACTCTCAACTAAAGCAAACGATACAGAATGTCAATAAGGTAGCGTTATTGTCACGCTTGTCACACGAAAGAGAAAACCACCCCATGTTCCCAGTCCTACCCTCACTTTAACAACCACACCCTCTTCTTATTAGCAGTGGGCCCACACCAGGGTTAAAGGAAGGATAATGGTATCGGCCACCGTATTGCAAATCTCCATTCAGATCAGCCTGTATTGGCTTAGACTGGTTCGGTTCAGGTCGGTACACGCCCTTTAAGTTTGCACTGATCCAGGGCTGGATCAGTTATTTTATTATTTAAAATAAAATACGTTAATACTATTTTAATTGAATTTTTTTTTTGGGTAAATATTTTAATCGAAGATGAGTAACTGAGATTGGATCGGCAGATCCGGTCTGTCCATACCATTCCTAGACCAATCCCAATTTTGTCCAAGTAATTGGTATGGACGTGGAATGCCGATACACATGGTTTTAGGTATCCAGATCGAATCAACTGCATTGGCCGATCTGTATCAGTATCTATAGTGGCCGATATCAATACAATATCTTATACTATTTTTTTAATAGCTTTTAACTCAATATCAGTCAGGTCTCTCTATCATCTATTTCATGCCATTTCGATACCAATTCAGTATCAATTTTTAGAGTTTCTGATACCTCTCTTATACCGTAGACTAAATTTATATCAATATGAGGGTATAGATTAAATTTATATCAATATGATTAACGGTGACTGATATCGATTACTTGAACCATGATAACAATTGCAGGGCCACACTTAAGATTTCCGGTGGCACAGGCTCAGGCCCACCGGAAGGGAAAAAGTGGATGGGTCCAGATTTGTGTTTTCGATAGCACACAAACCCCCACAAATTCTCGTTGATATGAGGCCCCACTTGCCCGTGGGGTCCACGTTTATGCGACAAAATATACATCAGGAGCAGAACCCATGATGCCCCTATTTTCGCTCTGTATTTTATCAGTGAAGCAAACGAAAGTACCCAACACACCCACCTCTCTCTCTCTCTCTCTCTCTATCTCGCTCGCTCGCTCGCTCCCTTATCTTTCTTCAAAAGCAGAAAAGATGGAAAAGAAGAAAGGGAATGAAAAGCAGGGGAGCAAACTAGAAAAGGGAGAGTGAAGAGATAGAATCAGAAAAGCCTGGCAAAATCGTTGGAACCAGAGGGAGAGAGAGAGAGAGAGAAAGAAAGAGAGGGAGAGGTGAAGAAGGGAAATATACATACAGTGATACAACCACTGAGCACAATAGCAGGAGAATGACGACGAGGGCAAACGTGAACGGAGAGCACAGAGCACGCCAACCAGGCCCCCGACCTCACCAACATCAGGACCAACATTACTACCCACACAACCATTACTATTCCTCTTCTTCTGCAGCCTCTTTCAAGGGCTGCTGCTGCTGCCTCTTCCTCTTGATAACCTTCCTCGGCCTCCTCGTCCTCGCCGTCGTCCTCGTCATCGTTCTCGCCGTCAAACCCAAGAAACCCCAATTCGATCTTCAACAAGTCTCTGTCCAGTATGTTGGAATCAGTACAGTTCCAGCCAGTCCCACCTCACCTGCAACCACCGCCTCTCTTTCCCTCACCATTCGGATGGTCTTCACGGCCGCAAACCCTAACAAGGTTGGGATCAAGTACAGTGAATCCAAATTCTACGTCATGTATCGAGGCGTGCCTTTAGGGGTTGCGACTGTTCCAGGGTTCTATCAGCCGTCTCACAGTGTGAGGCAGGTGGAGACGACGGTGGTGGTGGATAGAATTAATTTGCTTCAGACTGATGCAGAGGATCTGGTGAAGGATGCATCGTTGAATGATAGGGTTGAGCTTAAAGTTATGGGTGATGTTGGTGCTAAGATCCGTGTTCTTGAGTTTACTTCGCCCAGGGTTCAGGTTAGCACCGCTTTCTTCAATTGCTTTTCCCTTTCTCTCATATTTATAATTTCTTAATTAGTTAAGGAATCTCTTTCCCATGCTCTATCTCCTCCTCCTCTCTCTCTGTGCACTTGCGCCGCTCTTGCTAACGTGTGCCATTTGAGCAGGAGCAGGGGATGGATGCATTTTTTTTTTTTTTTTTTTTTGTTTATGATTTGGGTTTTATGTTGATTTCAGGCTTCTTCTTCGTCCTGGGATTTTCTTCTTATTATTATTAATCTTTTTTAATTGGAGGCAGCGAATGGGGGAGTGGACTCCTCCCTTTCCTTTTTTTCAAAATTTTTTTTTTTGGGTTCCTGCATGGGAATATAATTCTATTGAAAATTTCCTTTTTTTTTTTTCTTGGGTTTGCTTCTTTATCTGTACATTTTTGAATTCTGCCATTGTAATACTGTACGCAATAATTGTTCTTTCCTTTGGATCATCAAAATTCAATTCTACTAAGCCTTCCAGAGGAGGAAAAGGTGGGGGGACTGGGGCGAGGATAAAGGGTGAAAAGAATATTTTTTTTTTTTAAATTTTTTAATCCAGCTTTATTCATCTGTTCTTGGTAAAATGCAACACTTCTCCCCAACTTTGTTGTTTGATTAGTTGTTCTTAGCTCTTACACAATCAGCTTTTGTTTTCCTTTTCTTCCCCCCTTTAGCTTTCCCTTTTCCCTTTTCCCTTTTTGAGTGAGTAACTACTCCCCTATTTTAATTCATTTATTTTCTTCCATCAAAGAAAGAAAAAGACAAAAGCTTTGTTGGCTACTCCTACTCAGTGTGAGTTAATAGTTCCATTATTTGTGGGATTCTAATTTGTACGGATATGTGTGGGGCTTGTGACAAACTACTTGTGGAGCAGGTAACGGTGAACTGTATAGTGGTGATCAGTCCAAGGAAGCAGACACTAACATACAAGCAATGTGGAGTTGATGGTCTGAACGTCTGACCATTTTGAGAGAGAGAGAGAGAGAGAGAGAGAGAGAGAGAGGAGGGATCTCCCTCGGCTTTTTCATTTCTTTTCCTTCATTTTGCTGGAAACCCAGTTTGTTTTTATAGCCTCTCCACTTCCAAGTCAAACAAAGAAAGAGAAGGCTAAAGCAGCGGAAGTAAAAGTGAACCCAACACAGTGAAATTTTTTAGGATTTTTCTTTTGGAATATCTTACATTGATAGTGGAATTCTTATATGAAATCAAAATGAAGAATTGATTTTGTGACTTTTATTTTTTACCTTCCTTCTTTCCTTTTTCTCTCTCTCTTGGGTATTAAGTATTGGAATGTTGGGGTCTATCTCTTAAAAGGCTTTCACACAGTTTCCTTTCATTGGTTTAGTTCGTGACCTACATTGGCTTAATCATTTGATGCTGTGTTTGGTTGAGTTCCTTTCATAGATTGTGCTCTTTTCATACATTGTGTTATGCCACGAGTGATCCTCGGCCATCGGATCCTAATCGGCAGTCCCCTTCACAATGTGTTAAAATACATGTCACTATCTTGTGCGTTTTAATATTACACTCAACTATTTTAAAATAACGGTGTTCAACAAAAAAAAAAAAAAAAAAAGTGACTTGACTAAAATACCCCTCCACATTCCTAACTTAACATTACCAATTTCATCAATTATTACTCCATTTCTTTTCTTTCGGTTCTTTTCAATCCAGTGACCTGTAACTCCTTTATTTTCCATTACGAAACCTTGCATTGGCTTTTAATCTGAATTTTATATGCATTTTTCATAGATATGAAATGAGATTAACTTTAGAATAAAGTGTTAAATTTTTTTAATGCAAATTAGGGTTTTCCCATGAGATTTCTCATGAACCATAACGAATCTACCACACAGATTACTAGAATACAATGGGTAATAAAAAGAGATGATAAAACACATATCATTTGTTGTATATTGATTTTCAACTGTTTTTTGTAATTTGAATGCCTCGATTAGAGTCTTCCACAGCCTCTTGGGATCAATTTTCGCCTCTGTGCGTATGGGAGCAACAAAGAGATAAAAATCAATGGCTGCAGGGATCCTAACCATAGTATTTATAATACTATCCCTAACCCATAATCATTCCCACAGTGGACTGGATTGGTAGTCTCTAACCAGTGACGAACTAGACCTGAACCGGTTAAACCAGTAATTGAACTCCTACTTAACAACTGGTTAGGTAATTGATCAAGCCCACACAACAGGAATCTAACAATCTCCAACTTGGGCTAAATTAATTACAAAACCACCATCGAAAAGTGTGGCCATGGAATCCTATTACATAATAAATCGTCATCAAACTTTGATCCAGCCATCAGGCCTACCAATGTCGAGCAACAACGAAAGATACTCCAACACATTTGGTGTACTACCTTCTGTCAGCCACATACAAGGATTTACTTAATGACATGAATCGCCTAGAGACATATATACATGAAAAATTTATATCATGTGGGTCCAGATCGAATAACCTTCGATCTAATTGCCTTGATAAAATCTCAGAGGCAATAAACATTGATATTGATTGTAGCAAATCGCCACATATCCTTTTGGTCAATATCGTATTTTAGTACACCGTCGTGAACTATGGCTAAATACCACCTCCGTTCATTTGGTTAAATACCGCCCTTGTCAATGATATGTCAATGAATATGCAACATAACAATAAATGAATGGTGAAACAAAAATAACCATGGTAATAAAAATCTATGCCAAAACCATAGACAATGTAAATAAATATAATGAAATAAGTCATTATCAATGTGAGAAAAATCTCCCACTAGTCAAGCACATTTAATGAATTAACCATTTCTATATTGGATATACCATCCCCTAAAGACCTTCACTGAGAAAGCCTTCGTCAAAGAATCTACAATCAAGCTGTTCTACGATTGTGTTCTACAATGATATAATTTTTTCGACTTTTTTCTCTCACCTAAACAGATTTGAAATCCAATCTCTATTATGCTTTGAATTACTAGATTTTACATTATTCTTTGAGAACAACACAGCTGAACCGCTGTTACAACACATCTCAATAGGCCTAGGTAAAACTTACAACCTTTTAGGTCTGAAAGAAAACTCTTCGACCAGATATGCTACTTATTACCTTCGCATATAGTTACAAATTCTACCTTATCAAAAAGGTGATGCATAGATAAACTTCTTTAAGTTTTTCCCCAAAGGGCACATCTGACATCATAACAAAGATCCTGAGATGAGATTCTTGCTACCAATGCAATCACCAAACACTACATTACAATAACCAAGAGTGTCACTATTGCCACAAATGAGCAGATAATCCTTGGTCCTCTGCAAGTATCGCATGACCTTATATTCCCGTTGTTCAGTGAACTATACCAGCATCCAACTGAAAACGTCTCAGAACACTCTAAACAAAGACGATGTGAGAATAAACGTGATCTCGAGCATACACCAAGCTCCTTACTGCAGATGCTCTCTCAACATCATTTCTTGAACATAACTCTGTCAATTTGTCTCCTTTACTGACTTAAGCATCTGCAACTTAACTGTTATGCATGAATACTGAACCATTTGAGCATGCCAACAACGTATACACTTGATGACAAACCCAGAGTTCCATTTTTCCTATCATGAGGAAACTCAATGTTAAGTACAAAGGTACTTACTCACACATTCTTTATCTCGAAGTTATCAAATAGAAAAACCCTGGTTTTAACTAATAAACCATGTCACTACAAGCTAGTGATAAACCATCAACATATATGACTAGGAAATGAATCTGCTCCCACTGACTTCTAGATATCTCAACAAGTTGAAAGAAGATACGATCCTATCAAACTTCAGGTACCATTACCTGTTGAATACCTGTTTAATTCACAGATTGACTTTATAAGTCTACAAAATAAATTTTCTTTCTCCTTTACCTCAAAGCCTTCTAGGTAAAGCATATAAACACCTTCTTCCAGATTTTCTTTGATCAAAACAATCTTTACGTTTATCTGATGCAATTCCAAATCAAAATCCACAACTAAGACCATAAAGATTTGAAGTCAATACTTTTCATTCTCTTTGTGTGATTCCACTTTTCTACAAGTCTTACTTTATAGCAATCAATTCTCCCACTGGAATCACACATTGTCTTATATACCCATTTTGAGCCTATGAGTACACCGTCATGACAAGAGCATAAAATTTCAAATCTCGTTGATGTTCATAAACAACAACATATCATTTATGACTAGTAACCACTCAAAAGTAATTTAATTACTGACAACTTGTTCAAAACTATTGGAATCTTTATCTTGTCCAATACCTAAACATCCATTTTGATGTATAACATGTGATTTGATGAAATCACAGATCTACATGGTCTAATATATCTTCTCATTGTCTCATCCGACTTTGCTATTTTGACTATGCATCAATCTGAATGAAGATAGTTTCAACAATTATCTCATTATATTCTGATAATATTTTTGATATCTCAACTAATTGCTCCACAGTAATTTCCATGTGGTCTCATTAAACTTATGTTTCTTGGATGTGACTACTAACCAACATCATCAATGAATCTTGTTTAATCCTTCAGACATAAGTGGATATGCCAAAAAAAATGATAACTCAATGTCCTAAAATAATCACTCTCCTATGAATGTTATGAAACCACGTTACTTCTACAGTTCCAATCAAGAAGATAACTTCAACTGAAACCAACTTACTTGGCACCCTATCAATACTATAGGCTGCAGTGTTGATCACTCCATAGGATCTCATATACTTTCAAGTTCTCTTGATTATATCTATTTATCACTTTTTTGTTGTTGAATCTCATTCACATGATGCTAAGCCATAAGCTTTAGCACTTATAAATTTTGGCTAAAATCATTAGGAATATATCAATATCATCTGGTCTCCCTTAACAATTTACTTTCTCCTTCAGATCCAACAGTCTTAATCTTTTAATAAACTATTTTTCTTTCTTTCTTTTCAATAAATTAAAAAAAAAAAAAACATCCAGTGAACTGATTATCACAAGAATTCCTAGATGAGATCTCGATGTCCATAAGATCCAATAATTCTTTGTTGCAAATACATTTTAATATATATTAATCTTTTCATCTTCCCCTTAAACAATCCTTACAAGTACACAAGTTTCTTGAATACTATTTTTGACAATCCTTTATAGTCTTTCCTTAGATAAGAGTCCTAAATGTCTGTACTAAGGATGAGAATAAAGGTACATTGTCTAACCTATAAGGTTAGAAAAACTACTGAGTGAAAACTAGGGTTTTGCTATTCCTATAGGTTTGGATCACTTCTAATACTTAATTCTTTAATTTTCAACACCTTCTTAAAATATCAAACTTTCTTTTATAGTTAAACCTGCTCAACTTTATAATCTCTCTCCACATGTCTTTTTTGAGTCAGAGTACATTAATTCTACATTACTTAATTCCATAATGTCATCTTCTTTGTCAAAAGTTTCTGATCTTTCCTTGGAAATTTGTCTTCCTTTGTGAAACCCTACCCCTTAAGTTATTGTCTTTATCAGAATATGCCTTATGTACTATGACATTGGCCTTCTTTCTTCCTTTTTTTTCTTTTCTTTGAACTTTCTTCTTTAGTCCAAAGGAAGTCAACTTATCTTCTGTCCACTATCCTTTTAGGGTTTATGGGTCACCAGAATCTGACTTTGCAGTTTAGGTGAGAAAGTAAAAGTCAAGTGAATCATCTATAAGGTTCCAATGAATTACTTATAGAGATTCACATATCCTTGAGCTTATCAGTGATGGTTAATAGCTCCAACATGTGCTTCCTCACACACCATTATCGTTCTATACCATTAAAACTGGTACAGACGGCCTTGAGAATAAAACATCTCTCCACCCCATTTTAAACACCAAAATTTCTTTAGATTTCACTTTGAACATCTATTTCCAATGTTCCTTATCAGAACTTTCTTTTACCTGATCTTAGAGATTGAACATTCTTAAAGACCAGAATACAATCTTTGCTGAGTATATCTAGGTTAAACATTCCTAGACTAGCTTTTAATTTTTCATGTCAATCCATAGAATTGGCCCGCCATAACAGGCATCATCAGGTGTTTGATAATTATATGTTTTATAATATGTGTAATATAATGCAAACATTGAGAAATAATGAAACATACACAAGATAAGTTAAACTAGCAATCATTAAACATATGAAAGTCCATTTCCTTTGAAGAGTCAACCGAAATTACGTCCTTATTCTTTAGAACAGGAGCGCACTGATCCTCTTACTATCTATGAAGAGACAACCGAAACTACACCCTTATCCTTTGGGATAAGTGTGCACTGGTCATCTTACTATCTGTGCAGAACCTGCGAAGAGATAATGACTCTCAGAATCTCACCACCTTTGGGTGTATAAAACTCCTAAAGTCAAGATCCTTCATCCATGTGCATGAGTATACATGATCTTTGACACCGCCACTTTCTACGGGATAGACCTCAATAGAAAACTGAAGAGTAATGGCAGCAAGTAATTGAGTTCAGTAGTTCCTCATATAAAATTATTGACTGACGAGATATGGTAATATGGAGAAGACAAAATTGTTTGAAGCACTGACAGAACTGGAAGCGCCCCTTGTTTCAAAGAGGGGAGGTCATTTGATGGTCAGAGGCAGTGGACAATGCCGCTCTTTGCTACTTTCACAATATTGAAAATCTTGACAATGTCACCTTTGGGTAAGCACTGTCTTTCTTTGCTGTGTCTGTAAATGCATAAGTACTGGATTTGAGCATATCATGATATAACGGAGCTTGCTACTTTGGTAGTCCCACCCAATCCTTACACAACATGTACAAATCATAATTTGAATAAACTGGGACAATGTCACATTTGGGTGAATACTATCAATCTCTAAAGCATATATAAATACAGTCGCTTGAATTTGAACACATCATGACAAAACAAAGTATACCATTTTGGTGGGATCTACTAAATTCCACCATGATATGAACAAACCCCAATCTACAACACTAGTGGGATATATATAACCATGAATGTTTTCAAAATGTAAATAAACATTCAATTAAACATGTACTTTAGCTCAACAATCAATATGGCACAAAAATATTGAGAAAAACTAGCAAAAACATTACAAATCGGGTTCCAAAAGAGCATCAATTTGAAAAATCACTTATCCCAATGTACCAAAATGCAACAATATATATTTTAGATTGAAGAGCATTGAAAATTAAATCCAACGAAACAAACTGGAGGTCAATCCTACCTTCCAAGCTCCCACAAATCCAGTTTAAAGTCAGATTATGAATGCAGTAAAAAAACTACAAGGCAAACAAGCGCCTTAACCCTGGACCAGGATGAACCATGGTCTGAACCAAACCGAGCTGGTTTGGATTGACCAAACTAGTTCAACCCAACCCACATTATCCGGGTTACCGGGTCAAAATTCTGGGTCACAAATCGGGGTTCTCGGGTCAAGCCACTCAGGTCACCAAGCCGACCCATCCTGGTTGACCCACCTACAGGGTCTTCGGGTGCTAGGGCCAAGTCCAGCCAGCCTAGGCCCGCCAAGCCCAGACCGGCCCAACCAGAGCTAGCCTAACCCAGGCTTAGCCAGCCCAGCCAGGCCAAGCCCGGCCAACCAAAACCAGTCCAGCTCGTCAAGCCCAGGCCTAGTCATACGCACAGAGACGAAAAGGGATCCCAAGAGGCTGTGGAAGATTCTAATCGAGGCATTCAAGCTACAGAAAATGGTTGGAAATCAATCTACAACAAATTATGTGTTCTATCATCTCTTTTTTTTACCCATTGTATTCTAGTAATCTGTGTGGTGGATTCTTTAGGGTTCATGGAAAATTTTATGGGAGAACCCTAACTTGCATTAAAAAATTCTAACAATTGGTATCAGAGCCCACACAATAGGAATCTAACATAAAGCACTGACAAGGTTCAGAGAATCATAAAATAGGATATATCCAAATGACAAAAACTCTAATATGCATAAGATGAGAAGCACTGAAACCATTAGAACACGCACATGGATGGAAAAAAAAAATCACCCATGACCCAACACCCAAACTAAATCCCTTTTCCTATTTTCCACATCCAAACCCAAGAACCCATCTCCAAGAATGCAAGGAATGAGTCTAAATGATTGGAATGAGGAATGAAACAAAGGATCCAGAAGAAAATGGAAACCCTTCTTAGTTTTCTCCTCTGAACTTCCTAAATGAGGACTGAGCACTCCAAATGCAAGAAAAATTTATCTGTTCCTCGAGGTTTTCCTTTCTAGTTTCGACAATAATTGAAAATAGAGGAGGTTAGAACAATGTTAAAAAGCGGCACTGCCGGTGGTGGAATGCTCCATACCTCTGACCGGTCTTCCTCAAATTTGCATGAAGCGTTACCAAAATCTGATATTTTGCAACTCAAATTTGCATCCATTGGAGGAAAGTAGCGAATAAAGGTGTAACACCCCCACACCCGGCCTCAGGTCACGTGGCATTGCATAGGATAGAATCCCAAGATCCATACGATTAGACTAATAGTCAACCATTCAACTCATGCATTAACATTACCATGTACATGATAAAATCACAAAAGATTTCCATCCACCCAAGCATATCGCAAAGATTGATACAGTGGATATTGACACGACCCAATATATCTTGAAAAGATTTCCATCCACCCAAGCATATCGCAAAGATTGATACAGTGGATATTGATACTGCCCAATATATCTTGTAAATCTATAAGTTACCTATTATCTCTTTATGAGATCTGTACGTTACCCATAATCACTCCATGAGATAAGGAGATGAGATTCTTGTATCAAATTCTATAAATTCAATACAAAGACAGAGACAAAACACACAATTGAATACTGAAAATATTTTCAACTATTGTTTTGTTTTATGGTATCAGAGCAAACGACATACGTCAATAAAATGTCTTCCTTAAACACATTTTCCCTCGCTGCCTCTTCTCCGTCTCTGTCCTCTCCCAAGTTCAGTCACATGGCTATTTCCTCTGGTTCACAAATCTAATGTTCTTCCTATTTTTCAATCTTTTAAACGTCAAGTAGAAAATTTTTTTGAACGACCAATTAAGGCCCTGCAAACCGATTGGGGTGGAGAATACCGTTCGATTTCAAAATTTTTAGAAGCTAATGGTATTCTCCATCGAATCACCTGCCCTTACACTCATGAGCAGAATGGCCGTGCCGAACAAAACATCGGCATATTGTCGAAACTGATCTCACTATGCTCTACAATGCAATGGTCCCTCTCACCTATTGGGTTGATGCTTTTACCTCTACCATTTTTTTGATTAACAGGATGCCTACGGATTCCAAGTCCCCTTGGGAACGACTGTTTCATACAAAGCCTGACTACAGCCTACTCAAAGTTTATGGGTGTTTATGTTACCCCCTCATGAGGCCTTGCAATGCAAATAAACTGCAACCATGCTCCATCCCCTGTGTCTTTATTGGATACAGTCTGCGTCATCGTGGCTACCAATGCCTTCACATCCCAAGTGGTCGTGTCTATATATCAAGGAATGTACTATTTAACGAAGCTGTTTTTTCGTTCCAGCAGTAGGTTCCCACAGCGATCCTATCCCATGGTACGGTTCCATCCACAGTGAGCTCCTTTATACCATGGGTTGGTCACCCTCCGCAATGTGTCACTGCTGGGCCTTTAGGGGCTCATCACGTCAGGCGCGATCGAGATACACCTCGGCCGTTAGATCGAGATCCATGACGCCGACACACCATGCGCGTGCAACACTGAATCTTGGATTCAGTTCCGTGTGGCGCGGACTATTGTATTAAATTGCATTCTGCCATTCAGAGACCTCGCGCAGGCATCATGACGCGATTAGAGAGTCACACCGAATCCCGCCTCTTTGTGGAGCGCCGATTTGGAATCTTTCATACGTGGCTTGATCTGAGCCATTCATATCGAATTTTCTCTTTTTTTTAAAGGACCAAAATGCCCTTAACAATTTAGGAAATGGCCTCTATAACCGGTGAGTATCACCTACAGAGAAGCCGATTCCAGTAGGGTCCGAAGAAGATCCTTCTTTGCGGCATTGCGTCGAACGGTTGGTGCGCATGCCGAATGCCTTGCGAAGGCTTGAGGTGCGCGCGATGCTGCTGCTGCTGTCTTGACTTGTGGCATGGCATGGCCGGCATGGCTGTGCGCGGCATGCTGCTGTGCGCGGCATGCTGCTATGCGTGGATGCTGGCTGCTGGGCTTGCTTGCATGTTGCTACCTTGGTGCCGCGGGCATCGACCATGCTGGCCAGTGCTGGCTGCCATGCTGGCCATGGCTGGCTGCTATGCTGGCCTGGCCACCCTAGGTGGATCCCACCTGGTCCCCACCCACTCCCTCTCCTCTTTCTCTCTCCTCATCTTCTCTCTTCTTTCTCTCTCTTCTCATCTTTTCTCTCTTCTTTCTGGTTTTTATTCGCTTTCTTCTGTTGGTCTCTCTCATCAACTGCAGTCAGTGCACTGTCCCAGTCATCATGTCTGCCAGTGGGATTTCAAACACTTTCTCTCCTCCATATCACTTTGCCAACCCAGAGTTGCCAACAATGACAATTCATACGAAATTACTCTCAACTTGGCTAAGGTTCCAATAATCTGCCCCTTCGGAATTGTTGGCAACCCATGTTACATCAGATGACTGCACACATCCTTTCTCCCTTTGTCAACAAGTCTCAAAGGACATATAAAAAGAAATACTCCCCCTTCATAGGTACTCCCCCTTCATATGAACTCCCCTTACATAGCCTCACCTGTAGGAGTGCCCACCGCATCTTTCCAATCCTACAGATGAAAGATGATGCTATGTAGGCATCAACTCCCCCTGCACATGTGCCATCTACAGTCTGCTAAGAGTCACCACTCCTAGCTGGTCTCTGAGTTTCTCAAAGGAGTCCTTTGGAAGAGCCTTAGTGAAGATGTCTGCCACCTGGTCTGCTATAGGAACGAAATCCAGTCTCACTTCCCCTTCAAGCACCTTGTCTTTCAAATAATGATATCTAATATCAATGTGTTTGGTTCTTGAGTGTTGCACTGGATTCTTGGAGATGTTAATTGCACTCATATTGTCACATTTGATGACTACTAGATCCTCACAAGTAACACTGAAATCTGACATCTGTCTTTTCATCTAGATTACTTGAGTGCATGTAGCTGCCGCTACTATGTACTCTGCCTCTGCTGTTGATAAGGAAACAGATTCTTGTTTCTTACTGTGCCATGCCACTAAGCTTTTTCCCAGAAAGAATGCACCACCACTGGTGCTTTTTCTGTCATCAATGCTACCAGCCCAGTCTGCATCTGAGAATGCAGTAAGTGTGAATCTTCCAGTCTTGGGGTACCATAAACCATGATCCATTGTGCCTTTCAAATACCTGAGTATCCTTTTTACTGCTATCAAATGAGTCTCCTTTGGACAGGCCTGAAATCTGGCTACCAAACATACCGCTTGCAAAATATCAGGTCTTGAGGCTGTTAAATACAGTAAGCTTCCAATCATTGATCTACAGAGAGTCTGATCAACAATTGAAGAGTCATCACTTGAACTCAGCTTACAGTTCACCATCATTGGAGTTCCCATTGGTTTGCAGTCTTCCATTAGAAATTTCTTTAACATCTCTTTTGTGTATTTCATTTGAGAGATAAAAATGCCATTTTTCCTCTGATGAACTTGTAGACCCAAAAAATAGGACAACTCCCCTAGCATCGACATCTCAAACTCTGTCCTCATTTTCTCAGCAAATTTTTTGCATAGCTTCTCACAATATCCTCCGAAGATGATGTCATCCACATAGACCACAACTACCAGCTGACTACTATCTTCTGTCCTGACATATAGATTGTTGTCCACTACTCCCCTTTGTAAACCTAATTGATGCAGATAAGTGTCCAGTCTTGAATACCAGGCTCTTGGAGCTTGTTTCAAACCATATAAGGCCTTCTTCAGTTTGCATACCTTATCGCCATCATCACTAAGTTGAAAACCCTCAGGTTGCTCAATATACACTTCTTCTTCAAGGTTACCATTTAAAAATGCAGATTTGACATCCATTTGGTACACCTTGAAGCCTTTGTGAGCTGCCATTGCTAAGAACATCCTGATGGACTCAAGTCTAGCCACTGGAGCAAAAGTCTCATCAAAGTCAATTCCTTCCACTTGGGCATAGCCTTTACACACCAGTCTGGCCTTGTTCCTGACCACCTTTCCATCTTCATTCAACTTGTTCCTGAAGACCCATTTTGTGCCAATGACATTCTTGTTTGTTGGTCTTGGAACTAACTCCCATGTGTTATTCTTTTCAATTTGGTCAAGCTCTTCATTCATGGCTTTCATCCAGTTTTCATCCTTGCCAGCTTCATGTACAGGCTTGGATTCCACTTCTGACAATAAGGAGAAAGTAGTTGTCTTCATTCTCCTGGTCTGCATCCTAGCATTGGAATCTCCAATTACTTGATGATTTGGATGAATCCTTAACCATTTGTTGTCCTTTGGTCTTCCATCCTTTTGCATTTTCACCTCAACCTCCTATGATTCTAATTCTACCTCTGATTGTTGTCCCTTTTCAACTGCCACTGTTTCATTATCTTCAAGTTCTTCAAACATTGTACTTTCTGGCTCAGCTCTCTTGGAGTAGGGTAATTGTTTATCAATTCTGACATCAGATCTTTCGACCACCCTTTTTAGTCTCTTGTTGTAACATCTGTAAGCCTTGCTTTTGAAGGAGTATCCTAAAAAGATGCCTTCATCGGCACTGTCGTCAAACTTGCCAAGATTCTCTTCCTTCCTCTTGATGTAACACTTTGACCCAAAGACCTTGAAGTACTTCACTCTGGCTTTTCTCCCAAACCATAGCTCATAAGGAGTCTTATTCTCATGGGGCCTCAATAAGCATCTGTTTGTGATGTGAACTTCAGAGTAAATGCCTTCTCTCCAAAGATGCTTTGCAATATTATTTTCTGAGAGCATTGTCCTTGCCATTTCTTGCAAAGTTCTGTTCTTTCTTTCAACTACCCCATTTTGTTGAGGGGTTTTTGCAGCTGAATGTTGAATCATTATCCCATTTTCATTGCAGAATTTGGTGAATTCATTCCATGTAAACTCCTTTCCTTGATCTGACCGAATACACTTGATTGTATTTCCTGTTTCATTTTCAACTCTTTTCTTGAATGTCTTGAATTGATCCAAGGCTTCAGTCCTGTCTTTGAGAAACATGACCCAAGTCATCCTCGAATACTCATCAATAAATAAGATAAAATACCTTTCTCCTCCAATGGCTTGGGTTCTCATGGGCCCACACAAGTTTGTGTGAATTAGGTCAAGTGGCTTGCTGACATGGAACTCCTTTGACTTGTATCTTGCTCTTGCCTGCTTTCCTTTCTGACATGGTCCACATACATGATTTTCTGGAACCTTCAAAATAGGAATATCTTTCACTGACTCTTGTCTATTTATCTTGGCAAGGTTCTTGAAATTAATGTGCCCCAGCCTTCTGTGCCATAACCAGTTCTCATCATCCTGACTCATCAAACATTTGTTGTCATTAGTCTCTGAGAGAACATATAAGTTGCCTCCAGTTCTGATTCCATGCGCCACAGTCTTTCCCTTTTCAATACTTTTAACTACACAATCATTTTTGGTGAAAGTTACTTCATTACCCTGATCACAGATCTGACTGACACTCAAAAGATTATGTTTTAGGCCATTGACATACAATACATTATGAGATTTCAATTTTCCACTATTGATGTTAACAGTTCCTCTTCCTTCAATTCTTGCACCATCGTTATTTCCAAATCTAACTGATCCACTTTCTTCAGCATTTAGACTTGAGAAAATTTCTTTATTGCTTGTCATGTGAGTGGAGCATCCACTATCAAGAATCCATGGCAAGGGCCTACTGTTGGCCTTAAAGGCCGCCTGCACAATGAAGGATGTATTATTTTTCTTCTTGTTTTTCTCAACCCATATTGCCTTTTCTTTCACTGTAATGGGTTCTCTAACTCTTTCCTCCATAACCCTTTCTTCTCTCTGAGCTTGTCTCCTGGGGGGATTTCTTCGGACATTCCTTCTAGGTTGCCTTTGAGATGGAAGGATGGTTTGGCAATATTTGGCTATGTGTCGAAACTTTTGACACCTGAAGCATTCAATTCTGTCTTCAACTAAAGGTGCAAATCTATTTCTGCTTGTGAATACTGATTGTACGATTTGTCTTCTGCACTTTGCAACTCTGTGTCCATAACCATTACACCCATAGCAGTATCCTTTGAAGCTGTCTCCTTTCCTGAATTTGTTTACTGTTGTAAAACCTTCTTTGTCAGTGTTGTTCTTCAAGTAATTTTCAGCACTTGACTTCTTTTGTTTTGCCTTAACAAAAACAATGGGGTCCTCAGCAAACCCTTTGCCCTTAGTTTTCTCTATCATCTGCTTTTCATACCCAAGTCCTATCTTATTATGAGAGGGTCTTTGATAACTTAAGATTTCATCAAGCACATTTTCTTCTTCTTCAGCCTCTTGGTCAGACACCAATGGAGACGAGGTAGTAGCTTCTTTGTAACTTTTCTTTTTCTTCACATACTCTGCAAGGTTTGTTTCTAATCTCAGAATTTCTTCCTCAAGCTTTGCACACTCATTTGTTTTTAAGGATAAAGCATTTTCGAGATCATTTTCAGTCTTCTTTGCTTCTTCATTTGAGATTTTCAAAGTACTTATGAGCTCAGTTGCTTCATTGTACTTGTCATTTAACCTTTTGTTCTTCTTCCTTTCATTTCTGAGATCTGTAAGAGCTGAGTATAGTTCAGCTTCAAGATTGGCCTCATCTTCAAGATCATCTTTCCTTTTGGAAGTTTCATTGTCCTCAAGCGTTACATCAAATCTGACCATGAACAGAGTCTCACAGTCATCTTCCTCCTCTGACTCATCTGAGGATTGATTCTTCTTGGTCAACAGACTTCTCCTTTTTGGTATGAATTTTCTTTTACCTTTCTTGTCATGACTCTCCTTGGGGTCTTCATCATCGGAGTCATATACTCTTCCTTTCTTTTGACATTTTGATGCAAAGTGTCCTAGTCCTCCACAGTTGAAACATTTCAGTGTTGACTTTCCTTTGTATTTATCAGTTCTCTTCTTAAGCCTTCTAGCAAGATAGGCTATCAATTCATCATCTGAGTCATCAGACTCACTAATCTCTTTTGCTTTTGATTTTTCACTTGGTTCTTTGATCTTCAACTTTCTCATGGCTTCAAAAGCTGCTTCCTTCTCTGTAGGGATTTCATCAACCATTCTCATTTCATAGGTCGTCAGAATACCATGTAAATCATCAGTGGTCAGGGAATCCAAGGTGTCCATCTCTTCAAGCACTGATACTTGGCATTATATAGCTTGGGCAAAGTCCTTAGGATTTTCTTGACAACATGTATCTCCTTTATCTCTTCACCCAATGCTCTGATTGCATTGGTGATGCCATTCACCCAGTTGAGGTAAAACTCAATGGTTTCTCTTTCAGACATCTTCAGACTCTCAAACTGAGATCTCAGAATTTGTAACTTAGCCTCTTTTATCTTATTATCTCCTTCATGCACACTTTTCAGTTTGTCCCAAATTTCTTTCGAGGTAGGACAGCTGATAACTCTGGTGAGCTCATTCATAACAAGAGATGCTAGAAGAGCTGTAACTGCTTTAGCTTTATTTTCCCTTCTTTTTATTTCTACTGCATCTGTGATGTCTTATGTGGGATGTGTGTATCCATTCTTTACTGCCAACCAGACTCCATAGCCTTGAGATATAAGGTATGCTTCCATCCTGACTTTCCATACACTGTAGTTTGATTCGTCAAATAGAGGAATTCTTTCATGCCTGTGGTTATCTTCACTGAATGCCATTTTTCACAGCCTCTCACTTCTGCCTATACCCGAAGTTGTTAGTCTTCCTCCCTAGGAAACCTGGCTCTGATACCAACTGTGATTCCAAGGTTGACACTGAGAGGAGGGGGGGGGGTGAATCAGTAACCACTAAAAATCTTCTCAACAATGTGAGGTCGGTCCTGACTGATTAAACACTGCTGCCTTGAGCTGTCTGTCTTAGCTGTGCTGCCTTGAGCTGACTAGTTCACATATCTGTTCATTTACACATTTCGTGTAACACACCATGCCACACACCTATAGGTATCCATACCAGAGGCTTGGCCTACCAAGTGTGTACACCCAGACCTGCAATCCACGCATTTCACATACACAACAAAAATACGTACATCCACATGACACACCATATAACGTGGTTCACTTATCACACACTATGATGGCTACTCCACGGGGCAATACCCTAACCAGGGTTTCGTATTATACCCAATACGCTACTTCAATGGTATTCTGCTGCTACAACAACTTGGTGCTATACCACCAATGTAGTCCAAGCTGCAACTTAAAATTCTGGGCAACTACCCTCAATCCTGTCAAGCCCCAACTTGACAGGTTACAATAAAATTAATATGGAATGTGTACAAACCCTTCCCAACATAATGTATCTCACAACATAAGGTTTGCATGCGTGATTACCTTCCCAGCGTGATCACAAAATAGGCTTTCCAAGCTCTCTAGTAGTGATAGGTAAGCTTCTTCAATAGAGTGGAACTTTGGTACTCTTCCAATGCATCTCGCACAACATCATTCACATCAAACTGTTACTCATGCTCACACTTCCTTCCAAACTATTCAAATGACCATTCATATCAGATGGAAGAAGGTGGAGAGGGATTTTTCTTCAAAGAAAGCCCTAAATCCCTTTTCTATCAAAAACCCGTAGCTCTTCTTCACAAAACCTCAGTTTTTTCTTTCAGACGGATTCTTCTCGAAGAGAGAAGTTCGTGGGCTTTTGAATCGCCTCAATCGGAGATCGGACGGCCAAGATATGGCCATCTAAAGTCCATCCGATCAGATTATTCCAAACGGCATCTTCACACTTGATTTGGTGCGCCGCGACGCACATTATCACCTCCGCCTTTGTCGTACCGTACGACGTTGTCGAGCCCTGATTGGCGGAGAGAGGAATCTTGAAGATCCACCGTTGGATCTTCATTGAAAAGGCGGTAAAACCTCTGGACCTTACGATCGGCCTCATCACGTCAGGCGCGATCGAGATACACCTCGGCCGTCAGATCGAGATCCATGACGCCGACGCACCATGCGCATGCAACACTGAATCCTGGATTCAGTTCCGTGCGGCGCGGACTATTGTATTAAATTGCATTCCGCCATTCAGAGACCTCGCGCAGGCATCATGACGAGATTAGAGAGTCACACCGAAACCCGCCTCTTTGTGGAGCACATATTTGGAATCTTTCATACGTGGCTTGATCTGAGCCATTCATATCGAATTTTCTCTTTTTTCAAAGGACCAAAATGCCCTTAACAATTTAGGAAATGGCCTCTGTAACCGGTGAGTATCACCTACAGAGAAGCCGATTCCAGTAGGGTCCAAAGAAGATCCTTCTTTGCGGCATTGCGTTGAACAGTTGGTGCGCATGCCGAATGCCTTGCGAAGGCTTACAGTGCTCGCGATGCTACTGCTGTTGTCCTGACTTGTGGCATGGCATGGCTGGCATGGCTGTGCGTGGCATGCCGCTGTGCGTGGCTCTTGTCGGCTCGGGGCTTGCTTGCATCTCGCTGCCTTGGTCTTTGCGGGCATCGACCATCTTGGCCAGTGGGGCTGGGCCGCCATCTTTGGCCTGGCCACCCTAGGTGGGACCCACCTGGTCCCCACCCACTCTCTCTCCTCTTTATCTCTCCTCATCTTCTCTCTCTTCTTACTCTCTCTTCTCATCTTCTCTCTCATCTTTCTGGTTTTTATTCGCTTTCTTCTATTGGTCTCTCTCATCAATCACCGTCGCTGCATCGGTCCCCATCATCATGTCTGCCAGTAGAATTTCAGACACTCTCTCTCCTCCATATCACTTTGCCAACCCAGAGTTACCAACAATGACAATTCATACGAAGTTACTCTCAACTTGGCCAAGGTTCCAACAGAGAATAATATATATATACATATACATATATATATATATATATATATATATATATATATATATATATATATATATATATATATATATATA
>CM053271.1:44999807-45150597 GCA_028583415.1 Protea cynaroides | reverse complement strand
TATATATATATATATATATATGAGGTCAGTGATCAATTTGCAGCCGTAAGTAAATTTCCTTGAATCGACATCATCTTCCATTGAATTTTTGTTACTTAATTTTGTTGTCAATTAAATTGCAGAAGAAACCCCCCCCCCCTTTTCTTGGTAAGTAGACAATTTGATTAACTAGTCTCTGTGGATCGACCTTTACTTATCATTACTATTCATTATAGGTAGAGTAATTTATTTTTTATTGCGCTCGACACGCATCACCTACCAAGTACAAATTTTGTAGCTTCATTAGAGGAGCTTGTCCTCCTCCCTCAAGGCCCTCAGAGTTAAATATCTCAGTCAACCCAAAGTAGCTATGAACTTTCAGAACCTCCAAATTTGGTAGCGGACGAATCATTTCTATCAATAATTACTCCAAATCACTACAGTTGTAAAATAGGAAAGCTTCAAGCTGTTAACACCCCCATATTCTTTAACAATTTGCCACACATTCTTTAATCCATTGCAACTTTGGAAAGACATGCCTTCACCCGTCCCATCAACATCTTAAACAAATCGAAAAGTTGTTTTGGTACTTTTAATCCAAAAAACAACATTTGAGTATCATAGTAGTATTTCTGAAATGGAACTATAAAAAATCCTCCAATATCTCCCGAACTTATTGCAAATCATGTCAAGTTTTTCAAAGAAATCGGGACATGCACAGACTGGCATTCAACATTTAGGATATCAAATGTTAGGGTAGTCAAACCAATCAAAGATGTTACATCAGAGAAATAAGCTTTACTCCTACCTGTTGATTCTCCTTTAATCTCCCACTTAGCAAAGCTGCAAGACATGTTTAATTCTTCCAAGCAAAACAACTGCGACACCACATTTGGAGGAATTGTCAATCTTCTATTTCCAGACAAATTCAACAACTTCAGTCTAGTCAGCCCACCTATTTCTTCTGACAAACTATAGACGTCATAGTTAGATCAAGTATTTCGAGTCTTTTGAAGTTTCCTAGCAATGATACATCCAATGGTTGACTCAAATGTATAGTATATTCAAGAGACATATCTTATACTCAGAGACTCATCAAGCATGAGATTTGTTTCGGACCAAATTCATATCCAAGGTCCACCACGCTGGCTAAACCTGCAAGACACAAGAAAAGGCATGGAGGAAGAGGGCTTACGGCCCCGGTCCACTCCGATGCTTAAGTTAGAGCTCTGTTAATAGTCAGTGGGCCCGATATCTAAGTCCACGTCAATATTTAAATGGGGTAAGTGAGAGATTCTCAGTCCGATGTATCAGAGTGACAATCCCAATGAAAGAGTAATAAATGCAAAATGTACTTGAAATCTAGGGAATAGTGCCTCTTCGTGAATGTCACTTTTGCCCTTATTTGGTGTATGATGATCGAAATATCCTTATGAAGCTATAGAAATGACATTTTTCCCCTATCCATTGATTGGTTTTATGGGAATATCCTTCTAAACTCTTTTGGAGATGTTAACGTAGATGTTTGGATCTCAGCTATCGTCATGTCATTGGTGACATGGAAAATTCCCCTAACACTTGCCTTGTTGCTCTGCTGAATTTGTAAGGTTCGGCTGAGTAAGTAAAAAAAAAGAATGTTCTCCCAATACTTACCTGGTTGCACTGGTGAATCTGTAAGGTTCGACTGAGTGAGAGATTAAAACTTAAAAGTTGACATTAGCCCTTGAGGCCAGCTACCTTAGCTTGTCTGAGGGTGGTGGTCTAAAATTTGGCTTAGAAGTTGACACTAGCCTTTAAGGCCAGTTGCCTTAGCTTGTCTAAGGGAAATGGTCTAAAATTTAGATTAGAAGTTGACACTAGCCCCTGAGACCAGGAATGAGTTCTTATGCAGTTGTATGAGGCCTTGTCGGTCTTTTCGAGCTGCCAATATGATTTGATGATGCGGCTCCATTGATTGGGCCGATCTGTCAGACAAGATATAGTCTTCGGCCAAATGTGGCTGGTCATGCCAATAGAGAATGCCGAAGTGATGACGTTGATTGGAAAGATGTAGTCCTTTTTTTTTTTACCGAGGTCACTTGACCGACCTGACCGCCTCGATTAGCTTGGGTCGGTCTCTTTCTCCTTTTTTTTTACCGAGGTCGCTTGACCGACCTAACCGCCTCGACTGGCTTGGGTTGGTCTCTTTCTCCTTTTTTTTTTTTACCATGGTCCCTTAACCGACCTGACTGCCTTAGCTGGCTTGGGTCAGTCTCTTTTTCCTTTTTTTTTTTTTACCGAGGTCCCTTGATCGACATGGCCACCTCGGCTGGCTTGGGTGGGTCTCTTTCTCCTCTCTCTTTTTTTTCGAACACCGAGGTGGGTTGCCTCTCTTCTCTCTCTCTCTCTTTTGTTTTTTACTTTGACTAAGGCTGGGGTGGCCACTTCAGCCCAAACACCTCGGTCATTATCTAATTTTTTTTTAAATATCTGTTGGATTTTCCACGGACCTCAGCAATTTTTCTTCCAAACTTTTGTTTGATTTTTTCACGATTCTCTGTAAATTTTCTTCCAAATTTCTACCTCTTCCTTTTTTTTAGTGGTTCTCTTTGAAAAACTCTAAATTTATGTTCGATCTCCATTTGATTTTCTCTATGAATAAATTTTTTTCTCTAAATTTCTGTTCGGTCTTTCTTTTTTACAGAGGTCAGTCACGTGTTTGTTACGTGGCTGACCTCGGTATTTTACTTTGCGTATTGCCGAGGTGGCTTGACTTGATGTGCATGTGGCGTGGCTACATTGGTAAGGCTGCTCGGCCGCTTGACCAACTTGGCTGCCTCGAACGGCTTGGCTCAATCGTCCTCAAAAAATATGACCCAAGTCAGCCACGTGCTTGTCACGTGACTGCTTCGCTAAGGTTTGTTGCCTTGTTTCGAGGCCCCTTCACTGACTTGGCCTCCTCTACCTGTGCGAATCGGGCATCTTCAAAAATTGGACCAAGGTCGGTCATGTGCATGTCACATGACCACCTCGGTAAGGATATTCACATTTTTCCGAGGTCGTTGGACTGACTTGGCCAGCTCGGCCATCGTGGCTCGGTCATCTTCAAAAATTGGACAGAGGTCAGTCATGTGCATGTCACATAACCACCTCGGTAATGATGTTTGCATGTGGGAGAGGCCCCTTGGCTGACCTAGCTATCTATGTAGGCGTGGCTCGGTCCTCTTCTTTAAATCTGACCTTGGTAGTTTTCTTTATGTCCTATGAACGATATGACCGATGTGAGTCCCTCTGACGTGAGATGCATTTCTTTGTATGAGGCGGCCTTAAGAGTTGCCTTCACCACTTCCGAGGTGGCTTTGATGGGTGTGGTCGATTTAACCAATACACCTTGGTTTATCCTCAAAGTCTACTTGAGGTCGGCCATGGGGATTTTCACGTAACATCCTCGGATTTTTCCTTTGTCTACGGTGAAGTATTATGACCGATCTGGCCACCTCGGCCAACATGGGTCGGTATTTTCTTAAAGACAAACCGTGGTGAGGCGTGCACCTATCCATGCAGGGAGATGGTTGCGGGTCGGATACTGGATCTGGGTCAAAGATGGATGCAGATCGGCTACTGTATTTGAGTCAAAGATGGATGCGGGTCGGGTACTGGATCTAGGTCAATATATATGGAGATTAGCATTTAATATCGATGTGTGCAGCCTGTTGCAAGCTGCCAAGTGGACTCTATCAGGGCGTTCATCCAGAACTTTCTTTTTCCTCTATATATATGGCACTTAGGCCTTCCATTTTTACCACACAGTAACTCTTCCTCTGGTTTGCAAGAAGTTTCTTACCTCCCACAACTTTTTCTTTGGTTGGAAGCATTTCTTACCACCTCAGTGTTGGTGATTTACGTTGGTCATCTTGGCAGTGCTTTTCGGTGAGTTTTCTCTATCTTGTACTCTCTTTTATTTTTCGTAATGGCTTTATATGAGGGAATAGGCATAAAAGTGGTCGATATCAAAAAGATTGATGACACGGAGCCGATGTCTTTGACTTTGGCTCGGTCTTCGTCGTTGGCTAGTAGTGAAACAAGTAGTAGTGGTTCATATCCATTGACTTGGAGGGGCTGGAAGAACATGAGTTGGAGGGTGGCACTCTAGGATCGTCGGATGACATCATGCCAGACATTGTTGCTTCGGCACAAGATGTGGCCAGTGGCAAGCCCAAGGCGGGATCAGCCTCTCTTCGGTTAGGGGCAGACACAATTCGCGAAGCGAAAGAGGATGTGACTCCTTATCCTGAAAATGATGCTTTAGAGCAAGTATGTTTGTTGACCAAAAGGGGATTTTTTAAGTTACAAGACTGCTTCCAAATCCCTTCCGAAGTGGAGCTCCAAATGCTTGAGTGGGCGGAAAGATCATGTTGGAGCCGGGTATCTGAGCTGCGTATGAACTTAGAAATGTTCAAGGCCAGGTTTCTAATACCCACTCCTCGGTTGGTCCACGACATAGTGGACTATTATAAGGTGCCTCCCATCCAGATAATGTCGAATTCTTGGAAGATGATTACTGCCTTTATTGCCTATTTCAAAAGAATGGGGGAGAAGCCGACCTTAAATATGTTCTGAGCCATGTTCATGCTTAATCATTTTCAGGGGTCAGGCTGGTATTACTTTGCAAAATGGCCAGAGTTCCCAGAGATCATTAGTGACAAACCATCCTCCATCAAGCATTGAAAGAAATGTTATTTTATGTCACGGGAGGAACAGTCGTGTTCGAGAATGTCTGGAAGATGGTAAACTCCGAGGCACATAACATCGATGTGACGCAGACGCAGAAAGAAACTGATGCCTTAAAAAGTACCTTGAATGAAGAAGGTGTGGCAGTCAGAACGGTCGATCTCTCGAATCCTTTGTTTCTTCATGAATTTAAACTTTGTGAGTGCTTTTTTGCTTTGTCCGTGTATCTGGCCTCTAACTGTGGGCTGATTTGCTGTCTATTTTGCTGCAGTGATGTTGTTGAAAGAATTTTTAGCTGAGCTCTGAAAGAAAGAGGCTAACAATGTACGAAATGTTAAGGAGAAAAAGGCTAAGTTCAATCAAGAGTGTCGCCAGAGGCAGGAGAAGGAGGCCACAAATGTGAGGCAGGATGTTCCCAAAAGGGCCGAGGCTGAACCTTTGAAGAAGTCTAAGAAGTGACTCTATAAGTTTTCTCCCGATACTATCATTTGTAAGACCCGCACTCCCTGAACCCGATTTAAACTTCTATTTCATGTCGTAACAGGTCTTCCAATCATAACCGGGCCAAATGGGATAAGCGGATGACAATCAGGTATGAAAAAGGACCAAAACAGAGAAATAATTCTATACCAGTCTACATACCGGTCAACCGGTATGTCTTCGTGGGCAGACTAGTCAGATAAAAAAATGGATCTTTGTGGGTCCCGCTTGTCAAATCTCAATCCTAAAGACTTTCCTAACATAGGAGAACTTCTCTAAACTCCATCCTAGCCTATATAAGGACTTCTAAACCTCCTTAAACCTCTTTGATTGATTCACATAAACCCTAGAGAGGAGAACGAGATCTAAAGAAGAGAAAGAGTTGAGAAATGTTGGAGAGGAGCCTCCGTTGGACGAAAAATATCATAGCTCGTGAACCAATAGTAAGTGCCTGAACTTTTCTCTAGGTTAAGGTTGTGGATGATTCATCAATACCATGCAAGGCTAGGTATTGATCTAAAATCCTAAATTTTTGTTAAACCCTAATTCAATATATAAACCCTAGATTTGAATACTAAACTAAGGTTTCTTAGAATGGAGGACTTGAATGGAAGATAAAAACAACCCTAAAACATTGCTAAGGCCTACTATGCATAGGAGGAACCCTAGGAGTCGTAATGGGTGACTGATGGAAGACGAACACCAAGTCGGTGGTCTTTTGGAGGCATACCGGTCTTCCATACCGGTTGCACCACTTGCGACTGATACAGTGATAGGTACCTCTAGGGAAGTTGTCAAGGGGGACCAGTTGACCATACCGGTCCCACCATCCCCACAGTGCTTCGACCAGTACCTACGATCAGTATGTACTGTATAGGGTATTTTTTATCTAATTGGTTTTCGACCAATGTAAACCCTAAGGAACTAATTCTAACTAAACCCTAACATCGTGTAGGACCCTGTGGTAGTGAGATTGGACGCTGTGACGCGGAACAAGCCAACAATCAAGCGTCAAGTAAGGGAATCCGACCCAAACCATAATTAACTAATAACAGAAAAACGTTGTTAATAACTATCGTTTCTATGGAGTGTTGCTGATGCATATTCATATGTCATCTTTACTTTCAGTTATTATATCTGTCAATGCTTACTCGCTACGCTAGGATTGTGTGTTACGCATGCAAATGTTTTTGTTGGTGTGTAGAATGGAAAGGACCTGGGGTCTTGGGTCATTCTTCACACTAGCACATTTTCGTATCGCTACTATTTTAGCATGCTTGGTGCAGGTAGGGTATCAGGGGGAGGATGTGGCATTGTGGTCTTCGGCCTAGTCACCAGACTCGAGCCCTATCTCTATGCCTTAGGGAGCTGACCTGAGATTGGGCCTACTGTGGTGACATATAGGAGTGGTTAATTGTGAGTCCAGTTTATATGCCCTTGCCAATAAGGGCTTATGTATTGGTATGGGTAGAGTATCAGGGAAAATATTGGCAGTGTGTGATCCAGACACTTTAGCTCTATCTCTATTCCATGGTGGATGCATGTGGGATGAAAATAGTGTTTGATCCATTAGGCGGATTCATACACTTGTGTATAGAGGTGCAGTGGCTGCCAATCCCTTCTATAACACATTGCAAACTTAAAAACCAGACCAGAAATGTGAATGTTACTCATGCATATTGCTTGTTGCATTGTCTGATTTTCTTACTGAGCTAAGTTGTGAGCTCACCCTTGTATACACTCTATTTTTTAGATATTGATGCAGGTTATACTATAGAGGACTATGTAGGTGCTCCAGTGTATGGAGGTGTTACTGTTTTAGATTTGCAAGCAGGGGAGAACGAGCATGACGCTTCGTACCAGTGCCCTCACTATATGTACCTCTAGGATATTTTTTATTTAGTTATTTTATTTCAGTTGGATTATAAACAATGTAAAGATATTTTATTTATGTTTATTTTATTTATGTTTTGGTGTGGAGAATAATTGATTTCTATATTTACAATGTAAAACTCAGTTCACTTAATTTAAGACTTCTGTTGTATTTATTTATAATCTGATTATGGTCATGTGCAATGGTTTGTATAAGTGGATACGGTCTTATTGAGATCTTGGTGTGAACCGTTGGTTTAGTGATGGTAGACTCACACTTCTGGTTCAACAAGAATTGGGGTGTGATAGCTTGGTATCAGAGCTCTTAGGCTCTATCCAACATACCGTACATGCATTTAACTGAGTCAATGAACTAAGATAGAAAAATTTAAAAGATTTAATAAAAACATACCTTAAGCACTTGTTTGATGCCTGAGACTAAATACTAAAGAGCATAATATACTATACTAAAGTAAGAACCTAATAAACAGTCATGCTTTAGATAGAAAACTATAATAACAAGTGAGAATGATCATAAACTTTCACAATATCAAAAAGGAAACTGTAAGAGTAAAAACATAAAACATTCAAAAAGTGAGAAGTTAATTGTACCACAGGGTGCAGTCCACAAGCCGGACAGTTACCTTGTTATAAAAGTCATAGTACTGAAAGGAAAGAGAAAAATAAGGTGATCCATCATGGGGTTGGGGGCATCGAAGGAATAAGGTCCGCTAATGTCATAGTCACGCTTATATGTGACCCTGAGCCATAGTACCTGCTCCTGTGTAACCCTTAGGCTGTGGGTAAGGCATCCAAGGTCACGATTCATTTCGCACTGGGCATCCCAAATCTCCATAAATATACCCATTACAGTATAGGGAGGAGGCTGGGATGGTCCTACTGCAGGAATGGGCTGGGGTGCAGGTGCAGGAATATCCTTCATCTGTTCATCATCATCACCCCCTACCTCTTTCGCATAAGCTGCATTGGCTACTGCAACTACTACTACAGCTGCTGCTACCCTCCTAAGTGGATGCGGACGAGCTTTTAACTCCTCATTACTGATCGACAGGTTGTCTATTTTCATCCAGACAATGGCATCCCAATCAATGTCTGATGATATGGTATCTTCGACCGCAATCTCATCTCTCATGTTACTTAATGGTGCTGTAGGATCGTAGTGATAAGCCAACCATAAGGAAGGTTGCCTATCTTGTTGGGCATAGTAGCCTGAAGCATCGTCCTGATAATGATATAGGGTAGACAGACCCACTCTCTGGTGCAGACACAATAAGTAAGGTACTGTGTGAGCTGAGATAACTCGTTGTAGTGGCCGCTTTGAGGGACAATATTATGCTGAATAATACAGCAATAGACATGAGAGAGAGGTCTTAAACTAGCAGCTTTTACGGATGCCCCTGGGTTAAGGATCTGCTCTGCAACCTCCTGGCATAGATCTTCAGTAAGGTAACCCTTCACCTTAGGAGGGCAGTAAACCAAGTCACCATCATTGGGAATCCCCAAAAGGTCAGCAAGCTGGTAGGTGTTGAATGAAATGGGAACACCTTTGACAAAGCTAGTGATGCGGATGTCCGTACAGTGATCGAAGTCATTAAGATCCCCCTCAACCTTCGGGTTGGCATAGAAGTGCTTTACAAGATTTGGTCGAGTAATCACTATATTGGTGATCACTGGCAACCACCCAAGTGCATCGAAGGCAACTTCAACATTGAACCGTTGGAGTTGTTCTAGGTTCACGCGGCGTCCCGACTCGATGTTTTTATCCTCAAAACCATGGAAAACGGACTTCCATAGTCGTCGAGCTAAACCACCACGCATTGTATTGCAGAATAGGTGGGTGCGGGCGGTTGATGCCTGGAGCATATGCGTGCTTACCAGCACCACGACGCTTAGACACTGTTTAACTAGAAAACCAAACAACACAATGGGAATTAGTCGAGATGTTTTTGAAATTTCGGCAGCATAACAATAGTATTTCAAGCAAAAGCCTCAAACTCACCCAAATTTTGGGTAGGAGGACTTACATAATCATATAGCAAAGAATAGAGACCAAATAATCATCAAATAAGCAAGAATTTAACCATTTTTAAGAAAAAATCGATTTTGACCAAAACCTAGGTCAAAAATCCATAAAATTTTGATTTTGAGTAAACCATACGGTGGAACCTCAAATAAGTTGAGGGTTTTTGTCAATAAAGGTCCCAAAAATATTTCTAAGCTGAAAGAAAACAGTTCCTATGATTAGAATCTTCTAAATCTAGAAAAACCTAGTTTTTGGGCAAGAAACCATGAAGAAACAATGTAAAAGAGAGTGAGGAAGGAAGAAACTTACTTGGAGAGGTTGTGAAGTACTCTTGGGTGAGAAGAATCGCTTTTACAAGCACCGGTCAGACTGTAGAAACTCACCAAGTCAGATAGGAATCACCACCAGAGAGAAAAAGAGAAGAAAAAGTGAAGAATGAGTCAAAAATCTCAATTTTAAAGAGGTTTTGGGCATTTCGGTCGACGGTTTCACACTATACCGGTCGACCGGTACCTCCTCGGATAGTCGATTGGTATCTCTCGGCCAAGAGAGAATTTTTTCCGGTCGACTATACCGGTTGCACCATACCATACAGTGCTACGACTAGTACATCAACGGGTACCTCTTGAGAAGTCCGAGAGGTTTATCTGCCTGGACATACCTGTCGCACCATATTCAACAGTGCCATGACTGATCCAAACAAGGAAGAGTAATCTGAGATGGCAGGCAAAAATGGTCGTAGAGGTCCATGGAAACATCAATACTCGAGGGTGCGTCAAGCTCAAGACAACATAGAAGCAGAAAATGTTGGTGAGCAAAACCTAAACCCAGAAGGAGGTAACCCAATGAAGGATGATGGGGACAGGACACCAATGAGGAATGGTGGAGAAGGGTAGAGTCACAGGGCACCAACAAATCTGCCAGGCCCTCCTCACAGCAATTTTGAGACTATAGTGGCGAATCTGGTCTACCAGATGGAAGCTCAGCAAAAGGCGTTCTTGAACGAGATGCTGAAGATGTTTAGGCCACCGGGATACGTCCCCATAAAAGGTACGCTTGACTCTGGGGGAAATAACACCACACTGCTAGTGGATGGTAGTACTGGGCCAATGGGCCAAGAAAAGAATCCATAGCTACCATAGTAAATTCCAATATCATTTGCCTACCAAGGGATCTATGCGCACCCACCACCATGGCATGGAACGAATGCACAGGGGCAGAATGACCTAAGCCGAGCAGTGGATAGGTTTTTAAAGCTAAAACCTCCTATCTTCATAGGGAAATCAGGGAAACCATTGTGGCCTGCACAATGGATTGCTAAAATGGAGAAGAACTTTCGTCTGATAACTTGTACAGAGGATGAGAAGGTGTTATTTGCTACACACATGCTCAAGGAAGATGCCAATGCCTGGTAGAATTTTACCCAGTCATACTTGAAGACAAAGTACAACGGCCTCTGCTTCCTTCGCTACTCACTCCGCTGCGAGAAATGCTGCTCGTTCCATTGGGTGGGTCTACTACTGCTTGCTCCGGTTCTGCCCCATCCACCCATTCTCGTGCGAAAGGCAATCCGCGTCTGTGATATCGTACCCATCTCCATCGAATCAACTTATTCCATACTGCTCGCATGAACCGCTTGCAATCCGGATTCGGTGAGGGAACCAAATCACCTGGGAAATATTCAAAGGGCCCTTCTTCAATAAGTACTTCCCAAAGAGTTTTCAAGATCAGATGGAGAAGGAATTCCTCAACCTGCAACAATCCCAGGTAACTGTAGATGCTTACCAGCAGAGGTACGAAGAGCTATTTTTCTTTGTTCCAACTAGCACGTAAGAGGAGGAAACAAAAACCCATTGGTTCACTATGGGATTGCGAGGAAGTATTTGGGAGCATGTTTTGGGTTTAGAGAAAAAAGTGTATAACGAAGTTGTGTAGATCACTAGAGTGATCGAATCAAGCCAAAGAGACAGCTTCTTTGCTCAAAATAGGGGAATAAAGAGGCCTACTACTGAGACTTCTGGTGGAGGGAACACTAGACCCTTCCGCCCCTACAGGGCTTAGTCTACTGCGGTGCCAGCAAGAAATATTACTGCACCACCACCACAGGTAGCGGGTTAGAACCCTAACGTCAAATGTTTTAACTGCCAACAGATGGGTCATTATGCAAAGACTTGCATTCTATTTAAAAAAAACTGCCACAGCAAGGGAAGGTATTTGTAGTTACTATTGAGGAGGTAGCCACATCACCTGATGTGGTTACTGGTACGAATTCATCCCTTATTATTTTGTTTACTGCATTACCATGTATGAACATGTAGACTAAGGAATAATTAAATTCCAGGAACGGTAGATATAGCTGGTGTACCCGCTAGAGTACTCTTTGACTCTGGACTACCTACTCCTTTGTTTCTATATCTTTTGAGAAAAGACTAGAGTTACCTGTCAAGCCCTTAACTCCAAGTTTGATAGTTCGCCCTCCATTGGGAGTAGAAGTAGTTTTGAATAAATGTTATGGGTCATGCCCAGTAATTGATGGGCGGAACCTAGAAGCAAATTTGGTTCGACTCGAGATGACAGACTTTGACGTCATCTTGGGAATGGATTGGTTAGGCCAGTATTCAGCTAGTTTAATATGTAACAAAAAGAAGCTTGCTTTCATGGATAACAGTGGGAAAGAGTTCACCTTTACAGGAACTATGTTACCTAGGAAGTGGAAGGTAATCCTCTCTGCTCTAAAAGCTAAGAGATGCTTAGAGAAAGGAGGAGTTGGATACCTAGTGTCGGTGGTCGACGTCATTACAGAGGTGCCAAAGATGGAGGACCTAGATGTGGTACAAGAGTTTTCAGATGTATTTTCAGAAGATCTACCCAGACTACCTCCAGACAGGGCTACAGAGTTTGTGATAGACCTTATGCCAGGGTCGGTGCCAGTATCTAAAGCACCGTACAGGATGGTGGCCCTACAAAATTAAAAGAGTTGAAGACCCAGTTACAAGAATTGCTAGACAAGGGCTTTATACGGCCAAGTATATCACTGTGGGGAGTGCCTGTACTATTCGTAAAGAAGAAAGATGGTAGTGTACGACTATGTATTGACTACCAAGAGTTAAACAAGTTAACTATCAAGAACAGATACCCTTTGCTTAGGATTGATGATCTGTTCGATCAGTTACAAGGTGCAAAGATTTTTTCAAAGATCGATCTTAGATCGGGGTATCACCAACTGAAGATCAAGGCTGGAGTTATTCCAAAGACTACTTTTAGGACAAGGTATGTGCATTATGAGTTCTTCATGATGTCGTTCGGGTTGGCCAATGCCCTAGCATCATTCATGGAACTGATGAACCAAGTGTTTCATGATATATTGGACACCTCGATCATCGTATTCATTGATGACATACTGGTCTACTCAAAGGACAAGGAAACTCATGCAACACACTTGAGAGCAGCCCTACAATGGCTGAGAAGGGAGAAGCTCTACACTAAGTTCAAGAAGTGTGAATTTTGGCTGAAAGAAGTGGCCTTCTTGGGTCACGTAGTATCTACAGATGGTATCAAAGTAGATCCAAGCAAGATTACAGCTATAGTAGGATGGGAAGCACCAAAGTCAGTTACAGAGATTCGTAGTTTCCTTAGATTGGCTGGTTACTATAGAAGCTTTGTGGAAAACTACTCAAAGATTGTCATTCCACTCATTATACTAACCAAGAAAGGAGAAAAGTTTATATTGACAGACGAGTGTGAGAAGTGCTTTCAAACTCTGAAGTCAAGATTCTCTGCACCTATCTTGACAATCCCAGCACCAGGTTTGCCGTTCACTTGTATCCTAATTTTTGGTCTAATTCTTCTTCTGATGATCTATATATAGATGCATCAGGTTTGGGACTAGGATGTGTTCTGATCCAAGGAGAACAGGTGATCGCCTACTCATCAAGACAGTTGAAGAAGCATGAAAAGAACTATCCAACGCATGATCTGGAATTAGTAAAGATCATTCATGCAATCAAGACTTGGAGGCACTACCTGTATGATGAAAAGTTTTAGATCAAGTATGATCATAAGAGTTTAACTTACCTCTTCACTCAGAAGGACCTGAATATAAGGCAAAGAAGGTGGTTGAAACTACTAAAGGACTATGATTGTGACATCCAGTACCATCCAAGTAAAGTAAACGTTGTAGCCGATGCCTTAAGCAGAAAGTGGACGTTGAAACCAGAGGTAGGACCCAGTATAAATGTTGCATTGTGTGCTGCAGTCTCTGGCTCAATAGAGAACGAAGAATAGACTAGAGTCAGTAGAAGATCAAATGGAGCAAGACTTGATTCATAAGTTCACATTAATGTTTGCAGCCTTGAAGATCTCACCAGATCTGATAGATGAGGTAAAAGCAGCAATCCTATAGGATCCACACCTCAGGACTGTACAAGAATATCTAAAGAAGGGTCAAAGCAATGGTTTCAGACAAGGTACTCAGGTATTGCAGATGATTATGTGTACCTAAAAGTGAGAATTCAAACATCGGAGACAGAATTATGATCAAATCTCATTATACCCCATATTCAGTACATCCAGGAAGCACTAAGATGTATCACGATTTGAGGAGATTATATTGGTGGAGGGATATGAAAATGGATGTCGCTCAGTTCGTATTCCAATGTCTAAATTGCCAGCAAGTGGAAGCAAATAAAAGAGACCCGCAGGTTTGTTACAACCACTACCGGAGTTAGCATGAAAGTGGGATTATATCATAATAAATTTTGTCACTGGCCTACCCTTGACACCGAGGTTAGTGGATGTAGTTTGGGTGATAGTCAATCGACTTACTAAGACAACGTGCTTCATTGCTGTCTGACCTTAGTACACCATGGACAGGTTGGCCAAGCTATACGTGGATAATATAGTCAGACTTCATGGAGTGTCAGAGAGTATAGTATCTGACAAAGATCTCCGCTTTACGTCCAAGTTCTGGGAAGGATTACAGAAAGAGCTAGATTTCAAGGGAGCTTGGGACGAGAAGCTATCGCTCATCGACTTTGCCTATAACAATAGTTATCAGGCTACGATCCAAATGGCTCCATATGAGGCACTCTATAGGAAGAAATGTCTTACACCTCAGTTATGGAATGAGGTGGGAGAGAGAAGGATAGTAGGACCAGAGTCCGTAGAAGAAACTTGTCGAGTGATTGATCAAATTAAAGAATGGATAAAGACAGCTCAAGTACGACAAAAGTATTATGCAAATAATCGATGTCGAGATCTAGAGTTTGCAGTGGGTGATAAGGTATTCTTGAAGATATCACCTGTAAGAGGTCTGAAAAGGTTCAGTAAGAAGGGAAAGTTATGCCCCAGATATGTGGGACTGTACGAGATACTGAGCAGACATGGACAGGTGGCGTATCAACTAGCTCTACCACCATCCATGTCAAGCGTTCATGATGTGTTTCATGTTTCCTTACTGAAGAAGTATGTCAGGGATCTATCGCACATCTTGACAACAAACCCACCAGACTTGACAGAGGATTTGACATTTGAGGTGGTACCTGTCACATCCCAATTCTGATCCAACCAGAACGGTGTGAGTGAACCGTCATTGAACCAACGGTTCACACCAGGATCTCGAATAGGCCGTGTCCACCCATACAAACCAATTACACATAACCACAATCACCTGCATCTAGATCTAAAACAAGATGTGGACAAAGGGTGAGCTCACAACACAACTTCGGTAAGACAATCGACAGGTTTCACAAGATTATGCATGAGTAACAATCATTTTATGTTGTGGTCTGGTTTTAAGTTTGCAATGTGCTATAGAAAGGTTTGGTGGCCCCCGCACCTCTTACACGGTGTGTGGCGTCGCACGGTAATCACATTACTACCAACCCACTGCACCCATCATGGAATAGAGATAGAGCTAAGGTATACCCGCACCTCCCCGATACTCTACCCATACCGGTACCTAAGCCCCTGCGGCCGGGGGCTCATAAGCTGGGCTCTGCAACTAACCAATCCTATATGTCAACAATGTATGCTCTATCCCGGCACAGCCGTTCGGCATAGAGATAGAGCTAGGCGTGGGTCGGGTCGGAGACCACCATACCTCACCTCCCCGATACCCTATCCGCAAACTAACCCACTAGGATAGAAACAATACGCAGGTAGACCCTATCCCAACATAACTCCCTACGGCATAGAGATAGAGCTAAAGCATCGTGGACAAGCCGGGTCGACTCGAATCCTCGGTACCACACGATGGCCGGGACAACATCAATATCGGAGACCACCGTACCACGACCTTCCCCTGATACCCCACCCGTACCAAGCATGTTAAGACAGAATACTACAAAAAGTAAAGGATGGCATGTGAATATGCACAAACATCACATCATAGATATTCAATGATTAACAACAATTTACTGTCCATTAATTATTAGGTTTAGGTCAGATTCCCTTACCGGCCTTCGTTCGATCACTTGCTCCACGTCGCAAGATCCAAACGATAAGTCACAAAGTCCTACAATATTATTAGGGTTTTATTAAAATAACATTCTTAGAGTTTCATGTTGGTCGGAAACCAACAGGGTTACAAATATCCTCACGGGCTGACCGGTGGCATGTACCGGGTCGTAGCTTGGGGAAAGCTGGCGACCGGTATGGTCAGCCGGTCCCCCACGACAACCTCCGAGAGATGCGGTGCAACATACCGGTCGCCCATGTGCAACCGGTATAGTCGACCGGTATGTCTGAAGACCATACATGGGTTCTTCGATCGCCGTCGACCATCCTCCATGGATTTTCGGGGTTTCCCTCTATCCATTCTAAGTCTAGGCTTTGAGTTAGAGTTATCCCCAACTCATTCAAGTCTCGTTTCGGTGAATATCATCTCGAAACTCGAATCCAGGGTTTGACGGCAACTTAGGGTTTATTGGCCAATTTAGGGTTTTAGATCAATACCTACTTGGCATGGTATTGATCCACCCACACAACTAACATAGGGTAAGAAGATGGATTCAAACACTTACCGTTGACAGGCGTAGCGTGAGCTTCGTCGAACGGTAATGACGGCACCTCCTTCTTCTTCCTAGCCCCTTCTCCTTTCCAAGCTCTTTCTCTTCTCTAGGGTTTGTGAGAGACAATGGAAAAGATTTGAGGAGGGTTAAGGGTGTATTTATAGGCTGAAAATAGGGTTTAGTAACCCTACTAGGATTAGAAAACTTCTAGGATTCGAAATCAGGAAAGCGGGACCCGCAGAGACCAATTTCCAAATTTCCGCACATAGCGCGGCCATACCCGGTCGACCGGTACCATCAACCGGTATCTTAAAATCAGGTATAATTGGTCGACTTTGGTCCGATTTTGTACTGTTTGTTATCCGCTTGCCCCGTCTGGCTCGGTGATGATCGGAAGACCTGTCACGACACGAAACCAAGGTTAGACCGGGTTTTCAGAGTGCGGGTCTTACAGTACCCATGATGCTCACAAATCGAAAGGTACAACACCTTTGAAACAAAGATATCCATTACGTCAAAGTGCATTGGGAAAGCCAAGATTTAGAAGAAATCACTTGGGAGGAGGAGAGCACAATGCAAAAGGAGTACCCCCAACCTTTTCAACGAAGAAGGTACGTGTAAATTTCGAGACCAAAATTTTTTTTAAGGTGGTGGAGTTGTGAGACCTACATGCAAATTTTAGGGATGAAATTTTTTTTAAGGGTGGGGGAGTTGTAAGATCCACACTCCATGAACCCGATCTAAACCTTTATTTCATGCCGTAATAGGTCTTTCAATCATAACCGGGCCAGACGGGATGAGCAGAAGACAATCAAGTATGAAAAACGGACCAAAGCAGAGAAATAATTCTATACCAGTCTCATGATACCAGTCTACATACCGATCGAACCGGTATGTCTGCGAGGGCAGACTAGTCATATTCAAAAATGGATCTCTGTGGGTCCTGCTTGTCAAATCTTAGTCCTAGAGACTTTCCTAACATAGAAGAACTTCCTTAAACTCCATCCTAGCCTATATAAGGACCTATAAACCTCCTTAAACCTCTTTGATCAATTTTCATAAACCCTAGAGAGGAAAAAGAGATCTGAAGAGGAGAAAGAGCTGAGAAAGGTTGAAGAGGAGCCTCTGTTGGATGAAGAACACCATAACTCGTGAACCAACTGTAAGTGCCTGAACTTTTCTCAAAGTTAAGGTTGTGGATGATTGATCAATACCATGCAAGGCTAGGTATTGATCTAAAACCCTAAATTTCCGTTAAACCCTAATTCAATATATAAACCCTAGATTTGAATGCTAAACTAAGGTTTCTTAGAATGTAGGACTTGAATGGAAGATAAAAACAATCCTAAAATATTGCTAAGGCCTAGTATGCATAGGAGGAACCCTAGGAGTCGTAATGGGTGACCTACGGAAGACAAACACCAAGTTGGTGGTCTTCTTGAGGCATACCGGTCGACTATACCGATCGCACCACATGCGACTGGTACAGTGACAGGTACCTCTAGGGGAGTGGTCAAGGGGGATCGATCGACCATACCGGTCGGACCATCCCCACAGTGCCGCAACCGGTACATACGATCGGTATGTAGTGTATAGGGTATTTTTGATCCAATTGGTTTTCGACCAATGTAAACCCTAAGAAACTAATTCTAACTAAACCTTAACATCGTATAGGACCCTGTGGTAGCGAGATTGGACACTATGACATGGAACAAGCCAGCAATCAAGCGCCAGGTAAGGGAATCAGATCCAAACCATAATTAACTAATAACAGTAAAACGTTGTTAATAACTATCGTTTCTATGGAGTGTTGCTGATGCATATTCATATGTCATCTTTACTTTTAAATATTATATCTATTCATGCATATTCGCTACGCTAGGATTGTGTGTTAGGCATGTGAATGTTTTTGTTGGTGTGTAGAATGAAAAGGGCCTGGGGTCTTGGGTCAGTCTTCACACTAGCACATTTTCATATCACTACTATCTTAGCATGCTTGGTGTGGGTAGGGTATCAGGGGGAGGACGTGGCATTGTAGTCTTCAGCCTAGCCACTAGACTCGAGCCCTATCTCTATGCCATAGGGAGCTGACCTGGGATAGGGCCTACTATGGTGACATATAGGAGTGGTTAATTACGAGTCCAGTTTATAAGCCCTTGCTAATAGGGGTTTATGTGTTGGTATGGGGATAGTATTAGGGAAAGTGTTGGCAGTGTGTGATCTAGACACTTTAGCTCTATCTTTATTTCATGGTGGGTGCATGTGGGATGACAATGATGTTTGATCCATTGGGTGAATTCACACACTCGTGTATAGAGGTGCAGTGGCCGCCAATCCTTTCTATAGCACATTGCAAACTTAAAAATCAGACCAGAAATGTGAATGTTACTAATGCGTACTGCTTGTTGCATTGTCTGATTTTCTTATTGAGTTAAGTTGTGAGCTCACCCTTGTATACACACTATTTTTTAGATATTGATGCAGGTTATACTATAAAGGACTATGTGGGTGTCTAGTGTATGGAGGTGTTGCTGCTTTGATGTGCAAGCATGGGAGGATGAGCATGATGCTTCATACCAGTGCCCTTACTGCATGTACCTCTAGGATATTTTTGATTTAGTTATTTTGTTTCAGTTGGATTATAAACAATGTAAAGATATTTTATTTATGTTTTAGTATGGAGAATAATTGATTACTATATTTACAATGTACAACTCAGTTCATTTAATTTAAGACTTCCATTGTATTTATTTATAATCTGATTATGGTCATGTGCAATGATTTGTATAAGTGGATACGATCTTATTGAGATTCTGGTATGAACCGTTGGTTTAGTGACGGTTCACTCACACTTCTGGTTCAGTCGAAATTGGGGTGTGACACCCTTACCGAAGAAGCTCAGTTATACGCTAAAGTTATGACTCCTCTGCATCGTGTTCTTGACTTTTCAGGCAAGGGGTCAGCGAGCAGTGGTCCTAAGGAAATTTTGGCCCTTTCAGATTCTGCCAAAACCAGATGTGCTTTGCGGCCTCCCCTCGAGGCAGAAGAGTATCTTTCCATGGGGGGCGACCTGAGCAATATAAGACGGATTCCTCTTATGGGTCCTCTCCCGAAGGCTAAGACTGGAAATGAGAAGGCTTGTCACCCTAACAGAGCGATAATGAAAAATGACACCACCATGGGTGACATTTGCATGATGTGTTAACTTATGAAGGGGTGTGTGCTACCACGGGATCAAGAGATGGTTCATGGCTTTTCTACATCGACTTTGATATCGGGAGCAGACACGTTAGCATCCAGGGTGAGTTGTATATCTTTATTCCTATTTGGCTTTGGTTTATTTGTCGTGCTAATTCCCACAGTTGATTGTTTTGCATCTTCTTGCATATATGGGGGGAGCTCAAGTTGCGCGTGCATGAAACTGCATGCGACCTAGCCAATACCGACCAGAAGCTTCACCAAGCGAAAGAGGAGAAGGATGATGCGCGATCTCATCTTAAGTCAAAGGAGCGAGAGGTCTACTTGGTGGTAACATAAAATGCAGACCTCTGACCTGAAGTAGAGCAGCTGAAGAAATTGCTGGATGACGAGAAGGTTGCTCGTGGTAAACTGAAGTCCTTTGTTGAGACCTATCACACCCCAATTCTGACTGAACCAGAAGTGTGAGTGAACCGGTACTGAACCAATGGTTCACACCAGGATCTCTATAAGACCGTGTCCACTCATACAAACCATTGCACATAACCATAATCAGAATATAATAAAATACAGCGAAAGTCTTTAAATAAAATGAACTGAGTAATCTATTGATAAATTTAAATAAATATCCAGTTATTCAAATACCGAAACTTAATTAAATATCTTTACATCAATTGTATCTTCAACCAAAAATAATTAAAATAAATTAAATCAACTCCTAGAGGTACACGCAGAAAGGGCACTCGCATGAAGCATCATGCTCGTCATCTCCTGCTTGCACTTCCAAAGCAGCAACACCTCCATACGCCGGAGCATCCATATAGTCCTCTACAGTATAACCTGCATCAACATCTAAAAATAATGTGTACATAAGGGTGAGCTCAATACTTAGCTCAGTAAAACAATCAGACAATACAACAAACATATGCATGAGTAACATTCACATCATGGTCTGGTCTTAAGTTTGCAATGTGCTATAGAAAGGATTGGCGGCCACCGCACCTCTATACACGAGTATGTGAAGCCGCCCAATGGATCAAACACCACTGTCGTCCCACATGCATCCTATCATGGAATAGAGATAGAGCTAAGGCGTCTGGATCAAACACCGCCAACATCTCCCCTGATACTCTACCCATACCAACACGTAAGCCCCTATTGGCGAGGGCTTGCAAACTGGGCTCGCAACTAACCAATCCTATATGTCATCACAATAGGCCCTGTCCCAGCGCAGCTCCCTACGGCATAGAGATAGAGCTAGAGTCTAGTGGCCAGGCCGGAGACCACAGTGCCACTTCTTCCCCCTAATACCCTACTCACACCAAGCATACTAAGATAGAATCATACAAAGGTGCTAGTGTGAGGAATGATCCCAGACCTCCAGTCCTTTCCATTCCACACACCAATGAAAATAATCACATGTCTAACAGTCACAACCTAGCATAGCAGGTATGCATGAACAATAATAATAACTGAAAGTAAAGGATGACATGTGAGAATGCACAAACATCAATCCACATAACCATAATTATTAACAATGGTTTACTATTATTAAATTATTAGGGTTTAGGTCTGATTCCCTTACCTGACGCTTGATAGATATCTTGCTCCACGTCACAAGGTCCAAACTTGCTATCACAAGGTCCTACACGATATTAGGATTTAATTAGAATAGTTCTCTTAGGGTTTACGTTGGTCAGAAAATCAACTGGGTCAAAAATACTCCTCACAGAGCATATCGATCGCAGTACCGGTCGTGACACTGTGGGGAAAGGTGCGACTGGTATGGTTGACCGGTCCCCACAGACCAGTCCCTGGGAGGTACCGGTCGCAGTACCGGTCGCATATGGTGCGACCGGTATGGTCGACCAACATGTCTCCGGAAGACCATACGCTTGGTTCTCGCCTTCCGTTGGTCACCCCCTATTGATCCTAGGGTTTCTCCTATACATTCTAGGTCTGAGCACTGAGTTAGAGTTATTTCCAACTCCATTCAAGTCCTCGCCTCAATGATCTTCGACTTAGAACTTGAATCCAGGGTTTACGACTAATTTAGGGTTTGACGACAATAGGGTTTAGATCAATACCTGCTTTGCATGGTAAGCAGGTATTGGTATTGATCCAATTATAACTAACCATCCAAGAATACTTAATGTAGAGGAAGGTTTAAGTACTTACCGTCGACTCGTGGTAATGTATTCTTCGTCGAACGGTAATGGCGGCTCTTCCCTCTCCTTCCTAGCTTCTTCTCCTTCTTCAACCTCTTTCTCCTTTCTAGGGTTTATGAGGATGAATGGAAGGGATTTTAGGAGGTTTAAGGGTCCTTATATAAGCTAGGATTAGGTTTAGGAAGCCTCCTAACATTAGGAAAGTCCTTCGGTTTGAAATTTAGAAAGTGGGATCCACAGAGATCCGTTTCCGGATCCATGCTGCGCAGGCTATACCGGTCGACCATCGATCGGTACCATAGACCGGTACCATCGACCGATATAAAGTTTTTCATACTTGAATTGGTCCATTTGGTCCAATTTCATATCTGGCTGTCATCCGCTCGTCCCGTTTGGTTCAGTGATGATTGAAAGACCTGTTACGAAATGAAATAAGGTTTAGATTAGGTTCATGGAGTGCGGGTCTTACAACTCCCCCACCCTTAAAAGAAATTTCGTCCCCAAAATTTGCATGTAGGTTTCACAACTCCCCCACCCTTAATATAAATTTTGGCCTCAAAATTTGAACGTACCTTGGTCGTCGAAAAGGTTAGGGTATTCCTTCCACATTGCGTTCTCTTCCTCCCAAGTAATTTCTTCTACATCTTGACTTTTCCAATGCACTTTCACATAATGGATATCCTTGCTTCGGAGGTATTGTACCTTTCGGCTTGTGAGCATCACAGGTACTACTTCAAATGTCAAGTCCTCTGTCAAGTCTGGTGGGTCTTCTGTCAGGATGTACGATGGATCCCTGACATACTTCTTCAATAAAGAAACATGGAACACATCATGAACGCTTGACATGGATGGTGGTAGAGCCAGTTGATATGTCACATTGCCACGTCTGGTCAAAATCTCGTATAGTCCCATATACCTGGGGCATAGCTTCCCCTTCTTACCAAACCGTTTCAAACCTCGCACAAGTGATATCTTCAAGAACACTTTATCACCCACTGTAAACTCTAGATCTCGACATCGGTTATCTGCATAGTGCTTTTGTCGAACTTGAGCTGTCTTCACTCTTTCCTTAATTTGATCAATCACTCGATAAGTTTCTTCGACGAATTCCGGTCCTACATTCCTTCTCCCTCCCACCTCATTCCATAAATAGAGGTGTACGACATTTCTTCCCATAGAGTGCCTCATATGGAGCCATTTGGATAATAGCTTGGTAACTATTGTTATAAGCAAACTCGATGAGCGATAGCTTCTCGTCCCAAGCTCCTTTGAAATCTAGAGCACATGCTCTGAGTATATCTTTTAAGATTTAAATAGTTCTTTCTGACTGCCCATCTGTCTGAGGATGAAAAGCTGTGCTAAACTTCAACTTATTTCCCATTGCTTTCTGTAGTCCTTCCCAGAACTTTGATGTAAAATGGGGATCTCTATCAGATACCATACTTTCTGGGACATCATGAAGTCTGACTATATTATCCATATATAACTTTGCCAGCTTCTCCATGGTATACTGAGGTCTGATAGCAATGAAAAGAGCTGTCTTGGTAAGTCGATCGACTATAACCCATACTGCATCCACTGACCTTGGTGTCAAGGGTAGGCCAGTGATGAAATCCATTGTGATACAGTCCCACTTCCATGCTGACTCCGATAGTGGTTGTAGCAAACCTACGGGTCTCTGTCTTTCTGCTTTAACTTGCTGGCAATTCAGACATTGGAACACGAATCGAGCTACATCCGCTTTCATACCCCTCCACCAATATAGTCTTCTTAAATCATGGTACATCTTGGTGCTTCCTGGAGGTACCGAATATGGGGTGTAATGAGCTTCTGTCATAACTCTATCTCTGATATTTGAGTTCTTACTCTCATGTATACATAATCGTCCACGATACCTGAGTACTTTGTCTGAATCCAAGGTAAAGTCAGGATTGCTTTTACCCTTTTCTAGAACTTCTTGCACAGTCTTGAGGTGTGGATCCTGTAGGATTGCTACTTTGACCTCATCTATTAGATCCGATGAGATCTTCAAGACTGCGAACATCAACGTGAACTTATGAATTAAGCTCTGTTCCACTAGATCTCCTGCAGTTTATAATATATACTCTTCATCATTCTCTATTGAGCTTAAGGTTGTAGCACACAATGCAGCATTTGTACTAGGTCATGCCTCAGGTTTCAATGCCCACTTTCTGCTTAAGGCATCGGCCACAACATTTGCCTTACCCGGATAGTACTGGATGTCACAATCATAATCTTTTAATAATTTCAGCCATCTCCTCTGTTTCATATTCAGGTCCTTCTGAGTGAAAAGATAAGTTAAGCTCTTGTGATCCGATTTAATCTGAAACTTTTCACCGTAAAGGTAGTGTCTTCAAGTCTTGATTGCGTGAATAACTGCTGCTAATTCCAGATCATGCGTAGGATAGTTCTTCTCATGCTCTTTCAACTGTCTTGATGCGTAGGCAATCACCTGTTCTCCTTGCATCAATACACATCTAAGACCCAACCCTGAGGCATCCGTATATAAGGTGAACGGCAAGCCTGGTGCTGGGATGGTCAAGATAGGTGCAGAGACTAGTCTTGACTTCAAAGTCTGAAAGCACTTCTCACACTCATCCATCCATATGAACTTTTCCCCTTTCTTGGTTAGTCTGGTAAGTGGAACGGATATCCTTGAGTAGTCTTCCATGAACCTTCTACAGTAACCAGTCAATCCAAGGAAACTACGAATCTCCACAACTGATTTCGGTGCATCCCATCCTACAATGGCTGTGATCTTGCTTGGATCTACCTTGATACCGTCTGCAGATACTACGTGACCCAAGAAGGCCACTTCTTTCAGCCAAAATTCACACTTCTTGAACTTGGCGTAAAGCTTCTCTCTTCTCAACCGTTGTAGGGCTGCTCTCAAATGTGTTGCATGAGTCTCCCTGTCTTGTGAGTAGACCAATATGTCATCAATGAATACAATGAACGAAGTATCCAACATGTCATGAAACAGTCAGTTCATCAAATCCATGAACGACGCTGGAGCGTTAGTCAACCCGAATGACATTTCAAGGAACTCATAATGTCCATACCTTGTCTTGAAAGCAGTCTTTGGAATATCTGCGGCCTTGATCTTCAATTGGTGATACCCTGATCTAAGATCAATCTTCGAGAAAACCTTTGCACCCTGCAACTGATCGAACAGATCATCGATCCTAGGCAAAGGATATCGGTTCTTGATGGTTAACTTGTTCAACTCTCGGTAGCCGATACATAACCGTGCACTACCGTCCTTCTTCTTAACGAACAATACAGGTGCTCCCTAAAGCGATATGCTTGGTCGTATGAAACCCTTATCTATTAGTTCTTGTAATTGGGTCTTCAACTCCTTTAATTCAGTAGGGGCCATCCTGTACGGTGCCTTAGACACTGGCACCGATGCTGGCATAAGGTCTATCACGAACTCTGTAGCCCTGTCTGGAGGTAGACCTGGTAGATCTTCTGGAAATATATCTGAAAACTCTCATACCACATCTAGATCTTTCATCTTTGGCACCTCAGCAGTTATGTCGACCACAGACACAAGTACCCCATTCCTCCCTTTTCTAAGCATCTCTTAGCTTTTAGGGCGGAGAGGATCAGCTTCCACTTCCTAGGTAACTTGGTCCCAGTGAAGCTAAACTCTTTTCCCATCTCATCTTTAAGCACAAGTTTCCTTTCACCACATAATAAGCTAGCTGAATGATGGCCTAGCCAATCCATTCCCAAGATGACGTCAAAGTCTGCCATCTCGAGTTGAACCAGATTTGCTTCTAGGTTTCGGCCCTCAATACTAACTGTACACGGCCCATAGTATTCATTCAATGCCACTTCGACTCCCAACGAAGAGCGAACTATCAAGCTTGGGTTCAAACACTTGACAGGTAATTCCATTCGTTTCCCAAAAGAAATAGAAACGAAGGAGTGCGTGGCCCCAGAGTCAAAGAGTACTCTGGCGGGTATACCAGCTATATTTACAGTCCCTGAAATTTAATTATCCCTTAGTTCTACATGCTCAAACACAACAAACAGTAAGCCAAATAGGAAGGGATAGAATCATACCAGTAACCACATCAGGTGATGCAGCTGCCTCTTCAGTGGTGACTGCGAATACCTTTCCTTGCTATGTCTTTGCATAATGACCCAATTGTTGACAGTTGAAGCATTTGACATTTGGGTTCTGTCCAACAAACTGTGATGGTGGTGGTGCAGTAGTGTTCCTTGCAGGCACCACAGCAGACTGAGCCCTGTATGGGCGGAATGGTCTAGTATTGCCTCCACCTGAAGTCTTAGTAGTAGGCCTCTTCAGTCCCCTATTTTGAGCAAAGAAGCTGTCTCTTTGACTGGATTCAATTACCCTGGCAATCTGCACAGCCTCATTATATATCTTCTTTTCCAAACCCAAGCCGTGCTCTCGGATACTTCCTCATAATCCCATGGTGAACCTACGGGTCTTGGTTTCTTCTCCTTGCATGCTTGCCAGAGCAAAGAAGAACAGCTCTTCATATCTCTGCTGGTAAGCATCAACCGTCGACTAGGATTGTTGTAGGTTCAAGAATTCTTTCTCCATTTGATCACGAAAGCTCTTCGGAAAGTACTTATCAAAGAAGGCTCCCTTAAATATTGCCCAATCGATCTGAGTGTGCTTTACCTCTAAGTATGACCGGGTAGAATTCCACCAGGCATTTGCATCTTCCTTAAGCATGTGCGTAGCAAACAACACCTTCTCATCTTCCGTACAAGTCATCAAACGGAAGTTCTTCTCTATTTCAGCAACCCACTGTGCAGGCCACAGTGGTTTCCCTGGTTTCCCTGTGAAAGTAAGGGGTTTCAATTTTAAGAACCTATCCACCGCTCGGCTTAGGTCATTCTGCCCTTGTGCATTCATTATGTACCATGGTGGTGGGTACGGATAGATTCCTTGATAGACAGATGACGATGGAAATTGGTGTAGTGGTTGTAGATTCTGTCCTTAGCCTATTAGCCCAGTACTACCATCCATTGGCAGTGTGGTGTTATTTCTTCCAGACTCAGGCGTACCTTTTGTAGGAATATATCTCGGTGGCCTAAACATCTTCAGCATCTCGTTCAGGAATGTTTTCTATTGAGCTTCCATCTGAAAAACCAGATTCGTCACAATTGTTTCAGAGTTTGTGTGAGGGGGTCCTGGCAAATTTATTGGTGCTCTGGGACTCTGCCTTTCTTCACCTTTTGGGTTCACATTTTGCTCATCAACAGTTCCTGTTTCCACGTTGTCCTCGTCTTGGTGTACCCTGGAGTGGTGACGCCTTCGTGAACCTCTACGACCATTTTCGCCTACCATCTCAGATTAGTTTTCCTACTTAGATCTGAGAAGAAGATATAACACATGAGGTATAATCGAATGGTCATAATAGTGTTAGCCTTTAACAAGTGCAAGGCTAAACTCGTAAGAAAACTTAAATCAAAATTTTACAAATTTTTCCCAAAATTTCCTGGGTTTCCATTAGTTGTCCAGTCGCAACATACCGGTCGCGGCACTGTATAAGGTAGTGCGACCGGTATGTCCAGGCGGACAAACTTCTCAGATTCCCGAGGGGTACCGGTCGATGTACCAGTCGCAACCCTGTGGAAAATGGAGCGACCGGTATAGTCGACCGGTCAGAATTTTCTCCTGACCGAGGGGTACCGGTCAACTTTACCAGGGGGTACCGGTCGACCGGTATGGGCAAAACCGTCGACCGGTATGCCCAGAATCCTCTTTAAAATCGAGAAAAGTGAGATTTTTCTCACTTTTCCTTTCTTCTTCCCCTCCGGTGGCGATTCCTCTCTGGCTCTGTGAGTTGCTATAGTCCGACCGGTGGTCATAGAAGCTATTTTCTTCCAATCAAGACCTAAACATCGCTTCCAAGTAAATTCTTTCCTTCCATTTATCATTTTTACATCGTTTCTTCATGGTTTCATACCCAAAACTAGGTTTTTCTTAGTTTGGAAGATTCTAACCATAGGAACTCTTTTTCTTCGGCTTAGAAAGGGTTTAGGGACCTCTAGGAGCAAAAGCCCTCAACCAATTTGAGGTTCCACCGAATGGTTTTCAAAAAAATCAAATTTTTAGGTTTTTAACCTAGGTTTTGATAAAAATCAAAATTTTCTTGAAAATTCCTAAATTTCTTGTTTGTTTGATGGATGTTTGGTTTCCATGAGGTGTTTGAGGGTTACGTAAGTCCTCCTCCCCAGGTTTTGGGTGAGTTTGAGGCTTTTTCTTAAATTACTGTCGTTATGCTGTCGAAATTTCAAAAATTTCTAACCCATTTCTCTTTGTTTTGTCTTTGTTTTGTAGCTCATCATGTCTCAACGCAGAGGTGCGGGTAAACATTCATTTGGTTTTGGCATAAATCGTCCACATCCTCCTGTTCCATAGCTCGATGAGCGGTGGTTTCATTCCGAGGCAGCTCAAGCCCGCTTCTCTTGGTTTAACAAGAAGAATATCGAGTCAGGGCGACGGGTGAACCTGGAGCAGCTTCAGCGGTTTAATGTGGAAGCAGCTTTTGGTAGACTTGGGTGGTTGCCCGTTATTACGTATACTATGACCACCCGCCTTAACCTAGTCAAACATTTCTACGCCAACTTGGAGATAGAGGGAAATGTCAATGACTTCAGTCAAGGCAGGGAACTCTGCCTTACCAGTCTCGTCAAGGGCATCCCCATCTCCTTCAACACTCACCAGCTCGCCGACCTCCTAAGGATTCCCAATGATGGTAACTTGGTATACTGTGCCCCTAAGATGAAGGGCTTTCTCACTGAGGGTCTACGCCAGGAGATTTCGGAGCAGATACTTAATCCTGGAGCGCCTATGAAGGCTGCTAACTTGAGGCCTGTTCCTCGGGTATATTATCGCATCATCCAGCACAATATCGTGCCTCAGAGCGGCCATTACAGTGAGTTGTCTCAACTCACTCAATATTTGACCTATTGTGTCTGCACTGGGGAGTGGGTCTGTCTCCCCTACATCATTATCAGGACCATGCGTCAGGCTACTCTGTCCGATCAGGCCAGTAACCTTCTATATGGCTGACTCATCACCACTCTTCTGCAGTGATTACGAGTGGACATGAGGGGTGAGACTGCCGTTGAGGACACTATGACCTCAGACATTGACTGGGATGCCATTCTCTGGATGCAGATGAACAACCTGTCGATCAGCGATGAGGAGTTAGAGGCTCATCCTCACCCACTCAGGAGGGTAGCAGCCGCGGCAGCAGCAGCAGCAATGTAGCTCATGCAGCAGAGCCAGGGGTTGATGATGAGGGTGACGATGATTAGAGGGGGATGTTCCAGCACCAGCGCCACAGCCCACGCATGCAGCGGGACCATCTCAGCCTCCTTCCGATACTGTGATGGGTATGTTCACGGAGATCCGAGATGCCCAGCGGGAGATGAGCCGTGACCTAGAGTGCCTTACTCGCAGCCTCAGAGTCACCCAGGAGCAGGTGCACTGGCTCAGGGTAGCCTACGAGCATGATTATGATATCGCTGATCCCATTCCTCCTATGCCCCTAACCCCATGATAGACCTCTTATTTTCCTCTCTTTCACAGCATGGTTTATATAACAGGGTAACTTTTCGGCTTGTGGACTGTACCCTGTAGCATAATTAACTTATCACTCTTTGGATGTTTATGATTATTTTTACTCATGGTATAGTTTTCTTTTCAATTTAGTGGAAGTTTATGAATTTTCTCACCTGTCATTCAGGTTCCTATCAAGAGCATGACTGTTTATTAATTTCACTTTTAGTATAGTACATTATGCTCTTTCGTATTTAGTCTCAGGCATCAAACAAGTGCTTAAGGTGGGTTTTTTTTATTAAAGCTTTTAATTTTTCCTATCCCAATTCATCGACTTAATTAAGTGTAAATATGGTCTGTTGGACAGAGCCTAAGAGCTTTGATACCAAGTTGTCACACCTCAATTTTGACTGAACCAGAAGTGTGAGTGAACCGTCACTGAACCAACGGTTCACACCAGGATCTTTATAAGATCGTGTCCACTCATACAAACCATTGCACATAACCATAATCCGAATATAATAAAATACAGCGGAAGTCTTTAAATAAAATGAACTGAGTAATCTATTGATAAATTTAAATAAATATCCAGTTATTCAAATACCGAAACTTAATTAAATATCTTTACATCAATTGTATCTTCAACCAAAAATAATTAAAATAAATTAAATCAACTCCTAGAGGTACACGCAGAAAGGGCACTCGAAAGGGCACTCGCATGAAGCGTCATGCTCGTCCTCTCCTGCTTGCACTTCCAAAGCAGCAACACCTCCATACGTCAGAGCATCCATATAGTCCTCCACAGTATAACCTGCATCAACATCTAAAAATAATGTGTACACAAGGGTGAGCTCACAACTTAGCTCAGTAAGACAATCAGACAATGCAACAAACATATGCATGAGTAACATTCACATCATGGTCTGGTCTTAAGTTTGCAATGTGCTATAGAAAGGATTGGCGGCCACCGCACCTCTATACACGAGTGTGTGAAGCCGTCCAATGGATCAAACACTACTGTCGTCCCACATGCACCCTATCATGGAATAGAGATAGAGCTAAGGCGTCCGGATCAAACACCACCAACACCTCCCCTGATACTCTACCCATACCAACACATAAGCCTCTATTGGCGAGGGCTTGCAAATTGGGCTCGCAACTAACCAATCCTATATGTCATCACAGTAGGCCCTGTCCCAGCGTAGCTCCCTACGGCATAGAGATAAAACTAGAGTCTAGTGGCCAGGCCAGAGACCACAGTGCCACTTCCTTCCCCTGATACCCTACCCACACCAAGCATGCTAAGATAGAACGATACGAAAGGTGCTAGTGTGAGGAATGATCCCAGACCTCCAGTCTTTCCCATTCCACACACCAACGAAAATAATCACATGCCTAACAGTCACAACCTAGCATAACAAGTATGCATGAACAATAATAATAACTGAAAGTAAAGGATGACATGCGAGAATACACAAACATCAATCTACAGAACCATAATTATTAACAACGATTTACTATTATTAAATTATTAGGGTTTAGGTCCGATTCCCTTACCTGACGCTTGATTGATATCTTGCTCCGCATCACAAGGTCCAAACTTGCTATCACAAGGTCCTACACGATATTAGGATTTAGTTAGAATAGTTCTCTTAGGGTTTACATTGGTCAGAAAACCAACTGGGTCAAAAATACTCCTCACAGAGTATATCGATCGCAGTATCGGTCGCGGCACTGTGGGGAAAGGTGAGACCGGTATGATCGACCGGTCCCCACAGACCAGTCCCCGGGAGGTACTGGTCATAGTACCAATCGCATATGGTGCGACCGGTATGGTCGACCGGTATGTCTCCAGAAGACCATACGCTTGGTTCTCGCCTTCCGTCGGTCACCCCCTATTGATCCTAGGGTTTCTCCTACACATTCTAGGTCTGAGCACTGAGTTAGAGTTATTTTCAACTCCATTCAACTCCTAGCCTCGATGATCTTCGACTTAGAACTTGAATCTAGGGTTTACGACTAATTTAGGGTTTGACGGCAACAAGGTTTAGATCAATACTTGCTTTGCATGGTATTGATCCAATTATAACTAACTATCCTAGAATACTTAATGTAGATGAAGGTTTAAGTACTTACCATCGACTCGCGATAATGTGTTCTTCGTCGAACAGTAATGGCGGCTCTTCCCTCTCCTTCCTAGCTTCTTCTCCTTCTTCAACCTCTTTCTCCTCTCTAGGACTTGTGAGGATCAATGGAAGAGATTTTAGGAGGTTTAAGGGTCCTTATATAAGCTAGGATTAGGTTTAGGAAGCCTCTTAACATTAGGAAAGTCCTTCGGTTTAAAATTTAGAAAGTGGGACCCGCAGAGATCCGTTTCCGGATCCATGCTGCGCAGGCTATATCGGTCGACCATCGACCGGTATGAAGTTTTTCATACTTGAATTGGTCCAATTTCATACCTAGTTGTCATCCGCTCGTCCCGTCTGGTCCAGTGATGATTGGAAGACCTGTTATGACATGAAACAAGGTTTAGATCGGGCTCATGGAGTGCGGGTCTTACAAAACCTCTCATAGCCATGCCACAAAGTATAAAGAATCTTTCGGGAAAGCCTAGTCCATCGCTGCCGGTGCTGTACGTTTTTACAAGAAGTCTCCTACTTTTAAGGATTTGGTTGGAAAGTAGTCGCTGCCCAGCTTTCACTACAGAGCAGAGATACTCAAGAAGTATGTAGATGAGAGGGTGCCAGGGATCGACTATTATGAGGCTGAGTACTTGAAACCTATGCATGTAAGCGAGGAGCAGGAGGGCAAGGACAACCAGGAAATATACTACCAACATGAGCGCATTTTTGATGGGGAGGGCCCTCCCGCTTTCCCATATTTCTCCCCTGATCGTCGAGCTTCTAGAAGCGGCGATGGCTCAGCTCGTGGGCAGTGATTCATCACCCCCCTTTTTCCTTTTTGTAAGAAGCCGAGGTCATGGCTTAAACTATGTGTAAGCCTTACTGTCTTTTGTATTTTTGGAAGTGTGCTCCTTGGATTTCTTTTTGTATAGGAGATCTTCCTCGAAATTATGTGTTTACCTTTCTTTCTTTAAAATCTGTAAGTTGTACTACTGATATGAATGAACTGCTTTTTGAGTAACCAAGGTCTCTTCTATCATGTCTTTTTATCATAAGAAACCAATTTGAATTTTCTATTGTGTCCGGTAGATCTGTTTTGTATTCGTATAGTATCTACCCTCCTCGGCTAAATGTGTTTACAGATCGATAAACCTTTTTGGCCGAATGGGTCACAGACAATGTTTGGAGCTCAATCTACCCTTCTCCGCCAAATAGGTTGGTAAACTCTTTTGGCCGTATGGGTCACAATTTAAGTTGGAGATCGATCTACCCTCGGCCAAATGCATTTTCAGGTCGATAAACTCTTTTGGCCGCATGGGTCACAATTTAAGTTGGAGCTCAATCTTTCCACCTCGGCCAAATGTGTTCATAGGTTGGTATACTCTTTTGGCTGCATTGGTTACAATTTAAGTTGGAGCTTGATCTACCCTCCTCGGCCTAATGTGTTCATAATTCGGTAAACTATTTTGGCCGTATAGGTCACAATCTATTGTTGGAGCTCAATCTACCCTCCTTGGCCAAATGTGTTCACAAGTTAGTAAACTCTTTTGGTCGCATGGGTCACAATTTAAGTTGGAGCTCGATCTACCCTCTTCAGCCAAATGTGTTCATAGGTTGGTGAACTCTTTTGGCCGCATGGATCACAATTTAAGTTGGAGGTCGATCTACCCTCCTTGGCCAAAAGTATTCATAGGTTGGTGAACTCTTTTGGCCGAATAGATCATAATTTAAGTAGGAGGTCGATTTATCCTTGCTTTTATTTGTCCTTTTGCTTTAATCCTAAGAATGATAGTGCCAAATGTAGAGAAGCGTAGGGGCACTTTCATTGATTTGAAAATGACTAGTAGGTCGAGTTACATCATATTAAAACTACTGGTAGAAAAAATGAAGGTGTTTCACATTCCATGCTCGGGGTAAGGCCTTGCCTTCCATGTCTTCAAGATGTATGCGTCATTCTGAATGCTCGAGGGACTCGATATGGTCCTTCCCAATTTGGGACCAACTTCCCTTGATTGGTGGGATCCGAAGCGTTGGTACTTCGAAGAACGAGGTCACCGAATTTGAAATAGTGCTCATGGACTTTTTTGTTGTAATACTTAGCTGCTTGTTGCTGAAGAGTGGCTATTCTGATCTGAGCTTGATCTCTGGCTTCATTGAGTAAGTCTAAGTTTTCTCATAACCCTTCTTCATTGGTGATAGGGTCATAATGGCTGATTCTGTGCTAGGGGACATGCACTTCCAATGGGAAAACTACTTTAGTGCCAAAGGCAAACATGAACGGTGATTCTCCAGTGGTTGTCTTAGGGGTTGTCCGGTTTACCCTCAAGATGCGAGGCAATTCATCTAACCAGCGACCTTTTGCACCTTTTAGCCGAGTCTTGATCCCTTTGAGCAGAATCTTATTGGTGAACTCGATTTTTCCACTGGTTTGTGGATACTTCACCACCCCATGCTAATGATCGATATGATTTTCCTCGCAGAATTCGGAGAAGGCCTTGTTGTCAAATTGTTCACCATTATCTGTGATCAAGACACGAGGGATACCATACCTGTACACGATCGATTTCTTACAGAATTCCTTGACTGTGCTTTCAAGAATGCTGGAGACTACTTCTGCCTCGGCCCACTTGGTGAAGTATTCCACTGCCACAATGATGAACTTACAATGATACCGTGCTAGGGGAATGGTCCCATGATGTCCATGCTCCAAGTGGCGAAAAGGGATAGGGCTTGTGATGGGTCGTAAGAGGGCCGCAGGAAGGTGGGGAACAGGGGTATAGAATTGACATTTCTCACATTTCTTGACGTAGTCCATGCATTGCTCCTTCATTTTCGGCCAGTAATAACCTTACTGTAGGATTTTATGGGCAAGTACTCTTTTTCCTTGATGGGCTCCACAGATTCCCTAGTATACCTCTTTTATCGTGAGGGCTGCTTTAGATGGGCGCAGGCATCAGAGTAGGGGGAAGGTGAAGGCCTTTTGGTATGTGTCTTCGTCCATGACATAGTGGGTGGCCTTGGACTAGATCCTTTTTGCTTCATTTATGTCCTCTGGTAGAATCCCTTCTTTGAGGAATGAATATATCGGGTCTATCCATGATGGTTCCTGTCGTGGCTGGTATGATTGTCCCTAGATTTGGGTCTATCACTGCCATTAACAGTGTTTCGGTGTACACTGAATGACTTAGTTCGGACAAATCAGACGTGGCCAGCTTGGATAGGGCATTAGCTTGCATGTTTTGGTCCCTCAGAATTTGTTTGAGGGTGAAAGCCTCAAAAACTGATGCTGCCTTCCGTGCTTTCTGTAGGTATGCTGCCATGCATGGTTTCTTTGCTTCATATTCGCCATTAACTTGCTTTACTACACGCTGAGAGTCGTTGAATGTTTCGATCCTTCTTGCCATCACTGCTTTGGCCAGGCAGAGTCCAACTATTAGGGCTTCTTACTCGGTTGGGTTGTTTGACGCCTGGAATTTGAATTAGAGGGCATAGTAGATCTAGAAGCCTTCTGGGCTTGAAAGTATGAGACCGGTGCTGCACTGTCCCTTGTTGGAGGCCCCGTCCACAAATAGGATCCATGGCGGCTACGAGGTGTTTTCTTTTTTTCGCCCTTCCGCTTCTTCTCCAGCTTCTTCAGGATGGATGATTCAATAAGGAAATCAGCCAGGGCTTGAGCTTTGATGGCAGTGCGGGGCTTGTAAGTGATATCAAATTCTCTCAATTCGATTGCCCAATTGATGACTTTGCCGGAAACATCAAGCTTTGTTAAAATTTTCTTCAGAGGTTGATTCGTGAGGACGACAATAGAGTGTGCTTGGAAATAAGGTTGGAGTTTCCAAGCTAACATAACTAGCACCAAAGCAACTTTCTCGATAAATTTGTATCAAGTCTCGGTGTCCAACAGCGTATTACTGACGTAGTAGATCGATCTCTATACTCTATCCTCTTCCCTGATGAGGACCGCACTGACTGATTTTAAAGATACTACTAAGTACAACTCAAGGATATCTCTGACCTCAGGCTTAACCAACAGTGGTGGAGATGCCAAGTGTGCCTTTAGATCCTCAAATGCTTGTTGACACTCGGCTGTCCACTTGAAGGTCTTGTTGCCTTTGAGGGTTTGGAAGAATGGGAGACATTTATCTGTTGAGTGTGACATAAACCTGCTCAAGGCTGCGACTTTCCTAGTTAGTTCTTGCACTTGCTTTATCCTGGTAGGGGCTAGCATGTCTAGAATGGTTGTGATCTTTGCTGGATTTGGCTCAATACCGCAGCTGGATCGGAGGAATTTTCCCAAGATAACTCCAAAAGCACATTTGGCTAGGTTTAGCCATATTTTGTGTTGCCGTAGCACTCCAAACGCTTCCTCTAAATCCTTGATGTGATTATTGCCAGCCAAACTTTTCATGAGCATATCGTCAACATAGACTTCTACTTTTCTCCCTATCTGGCTTTCGAAGATTTTGTTGACCAGTCTTTGATATGTGGCCCCAACATTCTTAAGGCAAAAGGGCATGACATCGTAGTAGAAGAGTCCGCGATTGGTTACGAAAGCGGCCTTTTCTACATCCATCGTGTGCATCTTAATCTGATTGTAGCTAGAGTAGGCATCCATGAAACTAAATTGCTCATGCGCGGCCGTAGCATCAATTAACTAATCGATCCTGGGGAGGGGAAAGCTGTCCTTTGGGCATGCTTTGTGTGAGGACAAAGATGGAAATCTTTTGAAGTCGCCACCTAGATTTAGGTCTAGGACCTTAGAAATGTGAAATCTCACCCGAAGGTAAGACTTCGATTGACTCATGACCCTTAGATTGGAATTCTGGTCCATCGAGATTGGGTAAGTGTCAGGTTACGGTTATGGGAAGGGGTTAGACACCCAAACCGCCCGATCAAAATCGGTCTCCTATACCTTTCCTATGCTAGACTCTATTTGCTAAGCCAAACCAAACCAAGGGGTTTGATATCATTGAACCGAATCTGTATCCATCAGATTGCCTACGTATCACGGAATTATTCTGAAAATCGGGTTCACCATCGTAGTTCAGGTGTGATTAAAGTTTATGGCTGTGATTTATACTTGTGCATGATTAAGTTTATTTGTTCAAGTTGAAATTTATGCTTGAATGGTTGAGAAATCCTATGGGTTAGGATCTGGATAGTCCATGTGGACTGATAGATAGTCCTAGTGGATCTAAGAATAACCCTATTTGGGTTGGAATGTGGATAATATCCTAGTGGATCTATGGATAGTCCAAGTGGACTAAGGTGTGGATAACCCTATTTGGGTTAAAATATGGGAGATATCCTAGTGGATCTATGGATAGTCCGAGTGGACTAAGGTTTGGATAAATATCCTAGTGGATCTATGGATAGTCCAAGTGGACTAAAGTGTGAATAAATATATCCTAGTGGATCTATGGATAGTCCAAGTGGACTAAATTGTGGATCCGAATTTGGGTTTCTCCCAAATGCCCTACGTATCCTAGGGTTTGACCTAGGAATCAGAATCCGCGTAGTTCGGGATGGATAACCTGTTCTAGGTTAATGATTGAGAACCTATTCTAGGTTTAGGGTTTAGAACCTATTATAGGTTTAGGGTTTGCCGAGGGGCAAATCGTCCTAAATTACCCTTTTCATTCTGAATTCTAATTTTGGAAGGTTTGGCAAGGCATTCTCTTTCTTCATTAAGATTTTTTTATCATTCCTATTATGCCCTTCCCAAGAATGTGGGTGCCTAAATGCACGTCCCCACATCTATGTTGTCTTCTAGAAGTGTGCATATATAGTAGTTTGACTAGGGTGTTGCATAAAATAAGTTATTGCCAAAAAGTAGAATATTCTATCTAGACATGGCACATAAAACATTTATGGCAAGAAATTCACATATAGTAAGATTGTTTAAAGATCTTTCAAATGTGGCATGTATTGCAAATAAGGCAAGAGCCTAATATAGTAAGATCTAGTATGCTATCTTCTAAGCATGGCAAGACCCTAATTGCTATTTTCTTTTCATATTTAGGGTTTTCTACCCTAATTATTATTTTATTTCCATTTTTAGGGTTTTCTACCCTAATGTTACATTCTTTCCATTTTAGGGTTTTCTACCCTAATTATTATTTTATTTCCATTTTTTTTTTAGGGTTTTCTACCCTAATTATTATTTTATTTCCATTTTTAAGGGTTTTCTACCCTAACTGTGACTTTCTTTCCATTTTAGGGTTTTCTACCCTAATTATTATTTTCTTTCCATCTTAGGGTTTTCTACCCTAATTATTATTTTATTTTCATTTTTTTAGGGTTTTCTACCCTAATTGTTACATTCTTTCCATTTTAGGGTTTTTCTACCCTAATTATTATTTTCTTTCCATCTTAGGGTTTTCTACCCTAAATGTTACTTTCTTTCCATTTTAGGGTTTTCTACCCTAATTATTATTTTATTAGGGTTTTCTACCCTAATTATTATTTTCTTTCTATTTTAGGATTTTCTATCCTAAATGTTACTTTTTTTTCATTTAGGGTTTTCTACCCTAAATATTATTTTATTAGGATTTTCTACCCTAATTATTATTTTCTTTCCATTTTAGGGTTTTCTACCCTAAATGTTACTTTCTTTCTATTTTTAGGGTTTTCTACCATAATTATTATTTTATTAGGGTTTTCTACCCTAATTATTATTTTCTTTCCATTTTAGGGTTTTCTACCCTAAATGTTACTTTCTTTCTATTTTTAGGGTTTTCTACCCTAATTATTATTTTATTAGGGTTTTCTACCCTAATTATTATTTTCTTTCCATTTTAGGGTTTTCTACCCTAAATGTTACTTTCTTTCTATTTTTAGGGTTTTCTACCCTAAATATTACTTTCTTTCCATTTTAGGGTTTTCTACCCTAAGTGTTATTTTATTAGGGTTTTCTACCCTAATTATTATTTTCTTTCCATTTTTAGGGTTTTCTACCCTAAATGTTACTTTCTTTCTATTTTAGGGTTTTCTACCCTAATTATGACAATAAGCATTTAATATAGTATGTGAACAATATAGCATCAAAATATGGCATGTGATAAACAATCAAGGCATGTGAATCAATCAATCAAAACGTATTTTAGATCTACGGTTTAGATTTAATGCATCGATTATCCACAATGTAACCGAAATCACACTTGATTGATGATTGAAAGTAATACAAGATCTTAAAATAGTTTAGATCATATACCCTCAATTGATAAGACTTTAATGGCTCAAATTAATTCATCATTGGATCATCTTCGATTAAGATCAATGGTTCCGATTAATTAACCATCCATTCACATGATTGGATCTTAAAAGATCAACGATTCAGATTAAATTCACATCAATTAATCAAGTTCATTCATTCAAATATCAATGGACAAATTTTTATCACATGATCAAGACAAATTTCATATTCAATGGATCGATTTTGAATGGAATCATATTAACACGATAAAGAATCAAAAATTCAGATTTTTTTTTTTATTCAAGCATATCATGATCATAGGTTCACTCAATGACCCATATTTAATGGAAAGATCAAGGGTAAGATGAGGAAGGTAACATAGCTAGGTTCAGGTAAGTGGCGTGGGGTGTTGGTTGTTGGAGTATGAGATGAAATCAGTTAGAATGCTGATTGTATAGGGATCAAGTATAGGCTAGATTGATGATGGAAATTGGTTAATGATGAGGTAAAATGGTTCATGAGATGGAGATTTGTAGTTAAGCAAAATAATAGAAGAAAAATAAAAGTAAAGGTAGCTTACCTAGATGCCCGTAGGTTCTGCTTGCTCCTCCCTTCTTCTTCTTCTTTTTTTTTTTTCAAACCGAGAGCCCAAACTCTATCAAAACTCCTTCTTCACGTTTTTCCCTTCTCTTTTCTCCCTTTTTTTCTCTCTTCTTCCCTTCTTTTTCTCCCAAAAGTGTGAGCCACAAAGCCTTTCACGTTTTTTTTTTCTTTCTCCCCTTTTTTTTCTCTTTGAAAAAAAAACCTCCCCTTTTTTTTCTCCAAAACGTGATTCCCTTTCACGTTTGTTCTTTTCCTTTTTTTTTGGAAAAAACCTCCCCTTTTTTTTTCTCCAAAACGTGATTCCCTTTCACGTTTTTTCTTTTCCTTTTTTTTTGGAAAAAAAACCTCCTCTTTTTTTTCTCCAAAACGTGATTCCCTTTCACGTTTTTTCTTTTCCTTTTTTTTTTGGAAAAAAAACCTCCCTCTTCTTCTCTCTCTCACGTCCCTTTTCTCTTCCCCTTCTTTCCTTTTTTTTTTAAAAAAAAAAAAATCTAGAAACCCTAAATTCTCTCTCTTTTCACGTCCTCCCTCTCCCTTTTTTTTTTTTTTTTTTAAACAACTCTTAAAACCGTGGCTCCTAAAAAAACCCTAATTTTTCTCTTTCTTCTTTCCTTTTTTTGTCCAAAGAAATCCTTTGGATTCTCTTAGAAAAAGGTCACGTTTTTTCTCTCTCCCTCTTTCCTTTTTTTCTCAAAATCTTTTGGATTATCTCCAAAATCGAAATCCTCATTCTCTTCCACGTTTTTTTCTCTCCCTTTTTCCTTTTTTTTTCTCAAAATCTTTTTGATTATCTCCACAATTGAAATCTCCATTCTTTTCCACGTTTTTTTCTCTCCCCCTCTTTCCTTTTTCTTCTCAAAAATCTTTTGGATTATGATTTACACATATATATTATACATATATATTTAATAACATACATACACATACATACATACATACATATATATATATATATATATATATATATTATAATATATATAGAGACTGACTTAGGTTGACAACTGATTTGAATTGAGTTGACTGGACTGATTGGAATTCACCGGGTTTCCTCTCCTTGTCATTTCACGGGTCATTTCCGCTGTCATCCCGCATGGAATTTTCCGATGGCCTCTATTCCAAATTTTTTGCGTTCATTTTGTAGAACATAAAAAAATGAGGAATATAGGAACTTGAATCACCTCATTTGGAAGTAAAATGGTCAACTTATGAATTTTTGAAGTTTAAACGGACCAATTACCGATAATTTGGTTGACCATTCTGCATGAGATCCTTCGGAGGCTTCTACTGGAAATATTTTACGTCCACTTTGTAGAGCACTAAAAATGGAACATAATGAGACTGGAATCACCTGAATCCGATGTAGAACGGAAAAGATATGCAGCTTCGAAGTTCTGATGATAATTTTGCATGCAAGCTTGCATGGGACCCACTGGAGACTTCTACCCGAGATTTTTTACGTCCACTTTGTAGAACATCATGAATGAAGAATAATGGTCTTGGAATCATCTGAATCCGATGTCAGATGATCAAGATATGATGATTTGAAATTCAAGCAATCCGACTTAGGATAATTTGCATGAAGGCCCCTGGGATTATTATTTAATAATAATTTCAGAAACCTCCCTTATATGTATCATCCGACTAAAATGATCATATCTTCCTCATTTGATATCAGAATTGAGCAATTCTGGTCTCGTTTCGAAGATAATTCTATGACCTATGCATCCATGCAGATAATAGCCCATGACCCTGTTGTGAGGATCAGTGGAGAATCACAAATCTTTGGGTTAAAGGTCTGAAACCTACCATATTGGTTCACTTATGCCGAGGGTGGCAAAAATGGGGTGCTTACACTTTGTTTAGGTCCATGAAATCTATACATATTTGCCACTTATCATCTACCTTCGGGACCATGATGACATTTGCGAGCCATTCCGGATAGTGGATTTCTTGGATGAACTTGGCTTTTACTAGTTTCTCGACTTCCTCATCTATCACACATTGTCGAGGGGCAGCAAATGTTCTTTTCATCTGTCATACAGGGCAATGTAGGGGATCAATGTTTAAGCAACGCTCGGCCACTTCTTGTGGTATCTCGAGCATGTCGGCTGTAGATCAAGCAAAGATGTTCGTGTTTGCTCTTAAAAAATTTACTAACTCCAACCTTCGAGGCTCTATGAGTGATGATCCTATTTGTATCATCCGCTCCGGATTAACCTCAACGAGAGGTACCTTGATCAGGTCTTCAGTAGGAGTCCCCATCTGCTGCTTGGGGTCGTCCCGCAAGTCCTCAATGTGAAAATGCATAGCTTGGGCTGGCTTTTTGCAGCCAGTGAATTCTGCCGCATAACACTTTCTTGAGACAAGTTGGTCGGTTCGACACTCGCTGACTCCTCTTGGGGTGGGAAACTTGATCAGGAAGTGGTATGGTGAAGGGACTGACCGAAGAGCGATCATGCCGGGTCTTCCCAATAATGCATTATAGGAAGATGGTACGTCAACTACCAATAAATTCATCCTGATCCTAGATTCCCTAAGGTATTTGCCTACTCTAACTAGTAATCGGATGGAACCTTTCACCGGGACTTCCATGCGCTGGGTCGTTCTGGGGAATTTTCATGGGCTAAAAAGCCTACCAGTATATAATATCTGTGGAACTACCATGTCCACCATTATCTTATGTACGTCGTTATCTTCAATCCCATTGTGATGACAATGGCATCCTCGTGAGGCAATTCCAGACTGGATAAATCTTCATCAATGAAGGTTAAAAAGTCTCCCATGTGCGCCCTCTTACCCGGCCATTCTGTAGACTTTACACTCCTCACATAAGCCTTTCGAGCCTTGGGGGAAGTATTGCCTGCTGTGGGTCCCCCAATGATGGTCATTGCCTTCCGCCCCTCCTTGGAGGGGTCATACTTCAAAATTCAGACCTAAGCTGAGGTGGCAGCCTCGACCAAAGGGGGGCAATCATTTTCTGCACCTTCTTTTCGTACCGACCTGACATCTGTTACCCTTGGTGCTCTTGTCCTTATTGGCAGGACATATCCTGGTTTTGCAATTTTGATGGCACCCACATGATTGTAAGGTGAGTCCACTACTGGTGGTAGATCAAGGATCAATAACGGTGGTGGCGGACGAGTCTAGTCTTGGCACAGACATGCGATCCTTGGGTGAGTCCTATGCAGGGGTCTTCCTCTTGTGTCCAGGGAGTTGAGTGTTCTCCCCTTTTCATGTACCTACTACGGAGTGGGGTCCAGTGCGAAAGCATATTGACCTCGGATGACCCCACATCCCTATTGGCCGGAGTTGGCCCTCTTTCCTGCCTATCTTCTTGCAGCCTCAGAGCTTGGTCACAATGACGGTCTGGATACGGGGATTTGTCTGCCTATTTCTTCTTTTCTCTTCTCTTGGGGGATCTCTTCGAACTTTTTGTCTTTCGATCCTCCTGGGTTCTCTTCTTTTTTTCCTTTTATGTTCTTTTTCTGGAGTTCTCTCCCAAGGTGGGAGGGGTGGTCTCCTCCGATCTTCCACTTGTGTTGCTGGTACCCTTGGGGCATTATGGTCAACATACTGTTTGTAGTATCTTCTTTTAATGAGGTCTTCAATTTCTGCCTATAGGTTCCAATACTCGTCGGTAGTATGACTGATGTCCCATATTGATAGTATTTGTTGGGATTTCTTCTCCTCGCCTCGGTTAGAATCTTTTGGGACCTTTGGAGGTATCCGTCTTTAGCAATGAGCGTGTAGACGTCTCTAAGGGGTCTGTTAAGCAAAGTGTAGTCGTCGAACCATTTTAGAACTAAGCCACAGGCCCTAGTCTCTTCTCTTCTTGCCTTCTTGTGCACTCCTGGGTGTGTGAGGTCTCTTCCTTCGTCCGTTCTCTTGCCTGGAACATTGATTAGGCCTTTGATGGCTTTGTAGACTTCGTTAGCAGTGGCATATTTCTCGCACCGAGCCAGGAGTTCTTGCAAGTCTGCCAGTTCTTTTTTGGCGATAGAGAATCTGAGCTTTGGATCAATGACGGCTGCCCTCAAAGTAGCGAAGTGAACTGATTCCTCTATGTCCTTCACTTGAAGTACCTTTAAGTTGAAACTAGCTAGGAACGCCCGTAGAGTCTCATCAGGCCTCTGTCTCATATTCATGAGGTACGCGCTCGTCTTTCACTGGACCCTACTTCCTTGGAAGTGCATTCTAAACAACTTTCCCATTGTTTTGAAGGAGTCAATTGATCTTCGAGGTAGGTTGTTGAACCACATTCTTTCTGCACCCTTTAGGGTGAGGGGAAAAGCCCTACACATGATTGCATCTAGGTTTGGTAGAGTACCATCACTCCTATAAAGTTGTTCAAGTGCTCTACTGGGTCAATGGATCCATCGTAGGAATCTATGAGTGGCATGCTGAACCGCTTGGGCAAGGGGACTCCCATGAGAATGTCAGTGAGAGGGTTATCTACGGAGTAATCCCTACCTTCGTTCGGAGCTACACCAGCCTTTTCCATCGTCTCGACCTTTTAATGTAGGAGTGTCAGTTGGTCTGCTATTTTTGGGGCTACCTCTGGGTCCATGGGTGCTTTCCCTTTGTCGCCTGCACCCATGGTGGCCTCTGGTAGCTGTGCTTGTCGTGGAACCAATAGTTTTTCTAAGACGTCTTCATCTCGATCGAGTGCCGCTCTCGGCAATGATCCTAACCTCTCTCGGATGGGTATTCTACCATGTTGCAAGGTCGATCTTGTTCCACTTACTTCTGGTGCTGGGGGCACCCCTGCCCCATCTTTGGTGGGTATACCTTTACGTTGCCTTGGAGGATTGTCCCAAGGGGGTTCTAGGGGAAGGTTAGCCTCTCTATCGGGATCGAATGGAGGGATGACCCCCACCAAATGACGAGAAGTAGCTTCGGCGACTGGAGGCTGGAGCCCTTGAACAAATTTGGTTAAAACTTTCAATTGCTATGCCATGGTCTCAAACTGTTTGTAGGTGATGAACGCGTTCGACGGGGACGCTTGTTCTGCCAACCTCTTTCCTTTATCCCTCTAGGGTCTGGGTTCCGATCTGTTTCCATCTTTAGGGTTAGCTATCTATCGTTCAATTAGTGGAGGATTAGGGTTAACCATGTGACTTCTTGTTCTTCTCGGACTCATGCCGCAGGATCTCTTTGACTTATTCTGACCTCAAATCACTCTAGGCCCCACGATGGGCGCCAAACTGTTTCAGCCCAAATCCGTATTCGAGGTCCACCACACTGACTAAACCTGTAAGGCACAAGAAAAGGCAAGGGGGAGGCAGGCCCCCCGGGTCCACTCCAATGCCTAAGTGAGGGCTCTGTAAATAGTCTATGGGCCCGATATTCGAGCCCATGTCAATATTTAAATGGGGTAAGTGAGAGATTCTTAATCCGATGTGTTAAAACGACAATCCCAAGGAAAGAGTAATAAATGCAAAAAGTACCTGAAATCTCGGGATTCGTGGTATTTATAGTAAAAAGTGTCTCTTCGTAAAAATTATTTTACCCTTGTTTGTTGTATGATGACCGAAATATCCTTATGAAGCTATAAAAATGATGCTTTTGCCCCTATCCATTGATTGGTTTTATGGGAATATCCTTCTAAGCTCTTTTGGAGATGTTGACATGGATGTTTGGATCTCAGCTGTCGCCATGTTATTGGTGACATGAGAAATTCCCCTAACAAGATTGATGGTGGTAATGAGGAAATAAGTGTGCAAAAAAGATCTTGAGTTGTAATGATGTCATCCCTTCAAAGAATATGTCTGAGATTTCTGGCAAAGGCCCATTATCTCATAATGATAAGATCACGAGTTGGAAGCAATCAGTCCTGTTGGAGAGCTTATAATTTTTTTTTTCATCAGTGATAATCGCTTGCATCTTTTTGGGTTCTCCATATCTTGCATTGTTCCAATCCTATACTGGCTTTTATCTCAAATCCATGGTCTTCCCTTGCAATTTCTATAGAATCATCTCGTACCACATCATGCATTTTTACATATCCATCGTACTTTGCCTTCAACAATAAGCATGATGCTTGAAGTTTATTTAAGACAGTATGTAATTGACCCCTTACTTCCATCAAAGATTCAACATCTAAGTCTCATGCCTAAGTTTTCCACAATTTCTCCTTGAATATTCTTCACAAGAGAATATTGCAACACTGTGACTATCACAACTTGATCGAAGAAGCCTTCTCTTTTCACTCTCTTTCCCCATTCTTTCCTAACAGTTGTTTTCCTAACTCCCCCATCCCAAAAAGAGCAACCAAATTGATGCTCTCATCCTCCAAAGCCTTCATGATTCCTTCATAGCTAACTCGGTGGATTGAAAAGTTTCAAAATCTGGTGTGGGTACTAACTGCCAGGAGGAGAAGCTGGATGTGAGACAATAGCAAATTTCCCTTCAATTCGGAGCTCATTGATGAAACTGATCTTCACGATTGCTTCCTTGCTCATACGGTAACGAACAAAGCAGCCCCTTGGCCCTTGAAGATGTCTCCTGTTCTCTTGGACTGCATCATGCAACAAGTTCACATCAGTTTGTAGGCGATCCACTTCCCAAGCCAATCTTATACCTCTTTTTTAATCACTTCACCTTGTTAGGAGGGAAATGATCCCTCCACTTAAAATCTTACACGTGTCCAGTTGGGCCTTCGGAGTCTGAGCGCTCGGAGTATCTCGCGCTCGTCCTCGTGTATTCGGCCTATTGTGCACACGGCCTCTTATGCGCTCGGCCTCCCTGGTAGCGCTCGGATTCTCAGTCCTACTCAGCTATAGTTCTCAGACTGAGCCAAAGTCCTAATGTGATTAGGATTATCTCCGAGGAGTCCTTCTCCCAGTATGATACGACACCGGCTATCCCGGTGGGCCGTTACTCACACGCCAACAGGTGTCACTCCCAGAGCTGACCGACTTAGCTTCCTTGGCTAAGGTCTCCGACTCCTACTCGGAGTCTACTGCCCAGGTGTCCCACAGAGCGACACATGGCAGTCCTATTGGCGATCTACTTCCCCGAGTCCTGGTGCCTCCATGCTTCTTCCCAATCTATAAGTAGAGGTCATCCCCCAAGGTAAACCCTAAGGCCCTAGTGCACTTACAAGCTACAAGTTATTATTGTTCATCCTACACGCTCAAACTCATTCATCGTCCCACTCTCTCTAAACTGGGGATAGCCTTCCGCTATCTCTTGACTGTTTACCTTGGGAATCTCACTTAGGCATCGGAGGGTAACCAGGGCTTAGGCGCCCCCTCCTTTGTCTCTTCTCTGTTGTTGCAGGTAACTCAGAGCGTGGATCAACGGGCGATTTTCAACCGTAACAGTTTGGCGCCCACCGTGGGGCCTTCATTCGACTGAGTTTAGCGTGCGCATATTTTTGTTTCGATGGCTCACCGAAGAACTCGAGGACGGACGTCGCGCGCCCTTTCTGAGGCATCAGTGCACATGGACAGTACCGAAAGCACGACGGGAGAGGACCGTGGACCTGCACCTCCGGTGCCAGAACCCGCACCAATCCCAGAACCGGTACCACTGCAGGCACCAGCGCCTGCCCTGAGCCACACACCATCGGCAGATCGACCACAGCCTCCTCCCGAGTACGTCACTCGCCGCCAGTTCGACGAGTTGAAGCAGCAAATTGAACAGCTTGCTCAAGTCTTAAGAGGGGCTCGAGCAAGCAATTCGGTAGTAGCGGGAGAGAATCCTCAGCCGGTGCCGAATCCCCCACTTCCACCGGAAGCCCCGCAAGCGGCCCATCCGCCAAGGGCGAGGGCAGGCCCGGCTAACGCTGTGCCGAACAACCCCCCGGGTGATCAAGCTCCCGGACGAAGCGTAGCTCGGCCCGCCGGTCAGAATCCCCCGCCGCACCAGCGCCAGGCGCCCATAGCGCAGCCTCCTGTCGGAGGCCCGGGGTCCTTCATTGATAACCTCCGGAGGGAAAGAATTAATGATGAAACACCCGGTTCTGGTCCTCAGCCTCCGGACACCCCTCAGTCAGAGGTCGAGCGGCGTCTACTCGAGATAACATCTCGACTCCAGCAGGTGGAGCAAAACAAGGCCGCCCCGCCGAGAACGGCCTACACTGCAATTACGGCGCTCTCGGACGAGATTATGAGGGCACCACCCCCTGACAACTTCAAGATGCCGGTCTTGGACTCCTACCATGGGAGTACCGACCCCGAGCAGCACTTAGACGCTTTCGTCTCTACAACACTATTCTACCCCCTGAGCGACGGCCTCATCTGCAGGATGTTTCCCTCGACGCTCCGGGGAGCTGCCCGTACGTGGTTCAATAATCTCCCGGCCAAGAGCATTACCTCGTTCGAACAGCTATCGAACAAGTTCTTGACGCACTTCCAAGCAAGCCGAGTGCGCAAGAAAACCTCGTACCATCCGGGTCGACGGTGAAGCGGCCAGGCGGACGAGTCCCTTAGGGAATTCATCAAGCGCTTCAACAATGAGGTGCTTGAGATCAAGGACGTTGAGCCCGTGGTCCTTATGTCTAGCCTGCAAGCCGGCGTCACCGATCGTCAACTTTGTTGGTCCCATGCCAAAAAGCCGCCGAAGAACCTGGACGACTTGCTCGCCAGGTGCGAGAAATATGCCTCCGCAGACGAGACGACTCGGGCGCAGAAAAACAACACCGTGAACAATCTGCAAGCCACTACGAAGCCGGCAGACAAAAAAATGTCTGAGGCGGCCGACCCGGCACCAAGCCCGGGAGACTCTAAGAAGCAGAAGCCCGGAAGGGATCAAACCTACCGGCACCCCTACAAGACATTCAAGTATTACACTCCGCTGAACACCTCGATGACGAAGATCTTTGAAGTAATTAAGAATGATCGGAACCTCCGACCACCGCCAAAAACACTCGGCAGTGGAAGGAATAAGGACCACTCCCGTTTCTGTCGCTTCCATCGCGACTATGGCCATGAGACCGAAGAATGCAAGTACCTCAAAGGGGAAATTGAGGACCTCATCAGACGAGGATACTATGGCAACTTCATCCAACACGCAGACAGGGGACCACCCCCTGCTCGGAGGGATCGCGGGTTACCGCCCCCACCTCCGAGAAATCCATAACCCAACAACTGCCGTGTGGACGCAGGCGACAATCAGAACGCCGCTCGGAGGGATGACAGAGACCCTGATGGTGGGCCGGCTCCTCCCAGGCATTGGGTCGGCGCCATCGAATTTGGCACCGTCGGAAGCTCGTCAGAAGGGCGGAGAGGAAAAGTTCCGGTGAAAGAAAGACTCGGAGGCCGACAACATTCCCAATCCGAGTCCATCTCGGCTTCAAAGAGAAGAAAAGCCGAACGCAGGTTTGTCGGCAGTCCACTCCCAGAGAACCGACTGCGCACATCTATGGGTCTGCGCATCCCTGGAGACAGTGGCGTCTATGCCGTCACCAAGGGACCTCAAGACGTGAGCAAGCCAGTCCTCACAATCATAGGAGGGCCCGCCGCCGGGAACACCTCCAACAGGTCAGCAAAGGCCTACTCCCATCTGGTGGCCAAGACGGAGTGGCCGTCGAAGAGAGCCCGGACCGGAGAAGTCATTACCTTCAGCGACGAAGATCTAGTCAACGTCGCGGTTCCCCATGAAGATGCCCTTGTCTTCACGGCCGGGATCGGGCACTGCGATGTCGCGAAGTGCCTGGTAGACACCGGGAGCTCGGTAGACATTATATTCTACCATGCATATCAGAGGATGCAGTTGACGGATGACCAGCTCCGTCCCGTCACTTTCGACCTTATCAGCTTCTCCGGGGACCCAATCACGGTAAAAGGGGGCATTCAGTTGTCTGTCATTCTCGGCCAGAAGCCCAGGCAGCGTCAAGTGGTGGTCGAATTCATAGTGGTTGACCGACCATCGGCTCATAATGTCATCCTCGGCAGGCCCTCGCTGAACAAATTGAAGGCCTGTATGTCCACCTACTACCTGGTGATGAAATTCCCGACTGAGGGCGGAGTCGGAGAGTGCCGAACAAACCATGACACTTCGCGCAGGTGGTACGCCACTGAGCTGAAAAACAGTCAGCGCGCCCTGAAGTCGGCACAGGTGAACATGATAGATGTTCCCAAGGACCCCTCTCCCAACCGAGGGGAACCCGCAGAAGAACTTCTGCAAATTCCGATTGCGGACGATCAACCGGAGAAGACGTTCCAGGTCGGCTCCTTGCTGCCCGAGGAACAAAGAGAAGAATTGATCGAATTCCTAAGGCAGAACCTCGACGTCTTCGCATGGTCGGCCTCTGACATGCCGGGGATACCGAGGGAGGTAATTGAACACCACTTAGCGGTCGACCCGCAGCATAGGCCGGTGCGACAGAAGAAAAGGAGTTTTGCACCCGCCCGACAGTCAGCCATAGACGAGGAGGTGCAGAAACTGCTGGCGACAAACTTCATACAGGAGGTCAACTACCCGGACTGGTTGGCCAACGTGGTTATGGTACCAAAGTCTAATGGCAAATGGCGGATTCGCATAGACTTCACCGACCTCAATAAAGCCTGCCCAAAAGACAGCTATCCGCTGCCGTGCATCGACCAGCTGATTGATGCCACGACCGGACATTAACTGCTGAGTTTCCTTGACGCATACTCCGGCTACAACTAGATAAAGATGCGAAAGGCCGACGAAGAGTGCACATCCTTCATCACAAATCAGGGGCTCTTCTGCTATACGGTCATGCCTTTTGGCCTCAAAAATGCAGGAGCCACCTATCGAGGCTGGTCAACAAAGTCTTCGAGGAGGACGATTGGCCGCAACATGGAGGTGTATGTTGACGACTTCCTTTGTCAAGAGTACACAATCCGGTCGGCACCTAGCCGACCTTGGTGAAGCATTCCAAGTCCTCCGAAGGCACAAAGATGAAGCTCAACCCCTACGAAAGTGCGCCCGGAGTTGGATCAGGAAAATTCCTGAGATTCATGGTCTCGCAAAGGGGAATCGAGGCCAATCCCTCAAAAATCAAGGCAATCCTAGACATGGCTGCGCCCACCAGAGGGAAACAGGTACAAGAGCTGAATGGCCGAATAGCCGCACTCGGCCGCTTCATGTCCAAGTCTGCCGAGCGCTGCCTCCCTTTCTTCAAAACTCTGAAGGGAGCCGGGAGTTTGAATGGACCGAGGGAGTGTCGAAAAAGCCTTCAAGACCCGAAGCGCATTTATCCTCGCCCCCTACTCGTGAAGCCGAACCCGGGGGGACGAATGGCAATTGTACCTCGGGGTATCCGACCAGCGCTGCCGCCGCCCGATAAAGGAAGAGGACAAGGTCCAAAGGCCGATCTATTACGTCGGAAACCAGGTACAAGCCGATTGAGAAACTAGCACTTGCCCTGGTCACCTCCGCCAGGAAGCTCCGCCCGTACTTCCAGGCGTATCCGATATCGGTGCTCACAAACACGCCACTGAAGAAGGTGTTGTCCAAGCCCGATGTATTCGGACGACTGATAAACTGGGCAGTAGAACTCGGTGAGTCGACATCAAATACGTCCCCAGAACGGCCATCAAGGCACAAGCCCTGGACTTTATAGTCGAAAGTACTCTACCCGATCAGGATTTTACGGAACCTCAGGCGGTACCGCCCTCGGAACAAGCTGAAGCCGCCTGGACCCTGAACTTCGACGGTTCCTCCATGAAAAACAAAACAGGGGCAAGAATAATTTTGAGAAGCCCGGAAGGATTTAAAATACGATCCGCTATCGATTCGGGTTCGGGCAACCAACAATGAGGCCGAATACGAGGCTCTACTAGCCGGACTCAGATTGGCCAAAAGCCTAGCCGTCCGTCGGCTAGTGATACAGGGCGACTCTCAGTTAGTCATTCGCCAAGCACAAGGAGACTACGAGGCTAGGCAGCCCGAGATGCGAAATACCTTGAAAGGGTAAACTTCGGCCATCGCAACCTTCCAAAGCATCGAGTTGCGTATGTCGGCCGCAAGAAAACGCCGGCCGATGAACTATCAAGGTTATCCCTAGCGCACATACATGCAATGGACTCTGCGCGGTATGCGTGGAATTCTTGGACCACGCCAAGCACCTTCTGTTGAAGTCGTAGCCCCCGTCGGAGTCGCTTCCAGTTGGTACGATGACATATATCAATACCTCCAGACGGGCGCCCTGCCGACTGACAGAAAGATGCTCGCCGCATCCAAGCCAAGTCTCGGCAATACACCATACACAATGATGTACTGTACATGAGATCTTATACCCTACCACTGCTCAGGTGCCTGTGGTCAGACGAGGCCAACAGCGTTATGAGAGAAGTCCATGAAGGCATATGCGGCCGACACCAGGGCGGACGATCGCTCTTCCAAAAGATCCTCCGCCAGGGCTACCATTGGCCGAAAATGCACGACGATTGCATCGAGCTGGTCTGCAGATGCGACAAGTGCCGATTCTATGCACCTCAGACAAGATGCTCCGGCCGCACCATTACAGCCGATTACGAGCCCCCTCCCCTTCGCCATATGGGGTATGGACATCATGGGGCCCTTCCCCCAAGCCACTTATCAACGAAAATACGTCATAGTGGCCATCGATTACTTCACCAAATGGATCGAAGTCGAGGCCGTGGCCAAGATCGACACCCACAAAGTGGAATAGTTCTTCCGCCACTCGGTCATGTACAGGTTCGGTGTACCAAAGATCCTTGTGACGAACAACGGGACTCAGTTCTCCAGTGCATTCTTCGCAAACTTTTGCGAAGAGTTCCGAATAGACCACAGGTTTGGGTCAGTCGGGCATCCGCAAACAAGCGGCCAAACTGAGGCCACCAACAGAACAATATTGGCCGACCTGAAAAAGATGGTGGCGGACCAGAAAGAGAAATGGGTCGACATGTTACCCAGTATCGTCTGGTCGTACAGAACAACCAGCCGAACACCTACTAGGGAGATGCCCTTCATACTTGCCTTCGGCACGGAGGCAGTCGTCCCTGTCGAAGTGTTTCATCCCACATTCTGAATGCTGAACTTCAACGAGTGCACCAACTTCGACGACCTACGCACAAACCTTGACAACCTCGAGGATGTGCGCGAGTCGGGCAAGATTTCGAATGGCGATTACCGGCAGACTACAGCTCGGCATTATGACAAGACAGTCCGACTTAAACAATTTAAGGTCGGAGATCTTGTCCTCCGAAAGACTACAGTCTCCGACCCCACCAATCAGGGGAAGATGGCCAAAAACTGGGAAAGGCCATACCGCGTACTAAGGACAGGACGACCAGGCTCTTACAAGTTGGTCACAATGGACGGCGGCGAAATTCCGAGGACATGGCATGCCACCAACCTTCGGAAATACTATCAGTAGTCCAGTCTTTTGCAAATTTGTCAGTTTTTTTAATTTTAATTGTAATATCGGACCCCATGAGGGAATCCGCTCATTTTCCTTGAATAAAAGGCAGTATCATCCAGTCATAACTTTAATTGTGCATTATGCCGGCCCAGCCGATTGCAAACATGGTCACATATCTTCCTACCAAGGTCCACAAGCAGACCAAGGTAGCATGAAGATCATACTCGTATCTTCCTACCAAGGTCCACAAGCAGACCAAGGTAGCCTGAAGATCATACTCGTACCTTCCGACCATGGTCCACAAGCAGACCATGCTCGCATGAAGGCCATATCTTCCTACCAAGGTCCACAAGCAGACCAAGGTAGCCTGAAGATCACACTCGTACCTTCTGACCATGGTCCACAAGCAGACCATGCTCGCATGAAGGCCATATCTTCCTACCAAGGTCCACAAGCAGACCAAGGTAGCCTGAAGATCACACTCGTACCTTCCGACCATGGTCCACAAGCAGGCCATGCTCGCATGAAGGCCATATCTTCCTACCAAGGTCCACAAGCAGACCAAGGTAGCATGAAGATCATACTCGTACCTTCCGAGCGGGGTCCACAAGCAGACCATGCTCGCATGAAGACCATATCATGCTACCAAGGTCCACAAGCAGACCAAGGTAGCATGATCATTCTCATACCTTCCGACCATGGTCCATAAGCAGACCATGCTCGCATACTCCCTACCACGGTCCATGAAATGGCCAAGGCAACATGGGGGTCGTTTGTACCAAGTGCCACTCGGCTAGCCTCCGTGCCAAGCCGACGACACTTCCGGGGAAGGAAGGCCTTAGCTACTTTGGTTCTTAATTACTACGCAGTCGGAATCGGAGTCGGAAAGTTTCCTAACGCTACTCGGCCTTAGCTACTTGGAAGAAAAAGAGAAATGGAAGACACAATGGAAGAAAAAGATAGACAAATAAATTTTCATTAATGAGAGCCCTAGAAGGGCAATATTACAGATGTACAAAAACTAAAAAAAAAAGTATCTATACAAGTTTACAAGGGAAGCATCTTTTCCTCGGCGGTCGCAGCGGCCGGGTCTGCCAGATCCTCGGCGGGCAGCGCAAGTTCGGGGAGCTCCACCAGTGGAGTCTGCGGCACCTCGTAGGGGGGAAGGTCGTCATCGGGCGCAGGGGCAGCCTTGGCCTCCTTAGCCGGCTCCGCCAAAACTTCTTCAGTGGCGGGCAGAGCCTCCTCGGACGCTGGGGCATTTAATTCTTCAATCTGGGCGACAATCGGAATTGTCAACCAGTTTATCTTGAGGGCCCCCTTGTCCCTCAGCTGATCCCTCAGGAACATTACTCCCCTCTCGAAGTAGCCGCTGGCTGCCTCCTCAACTTCTTCATCGAACTGGGCCGATGACTTGTACTCGTCAACGGCCCGAGACAACTCGGCCTGATGATGCTCCTCGGCCTTGACCAAAGCCTCCCTTGCACTCCAAGCATCGTCCTCGGACTTCTTCAGATGCTCCTCCAGCTCCTTCAGGCGCTCCTCCAGCTTCTGCCATGCTTGCACCTCAGCCTGCAGGTCGCCATTGATTTTCTTCCGCCCGTCTTCGGAAGTCCGGAGCTTTTCTTCAATAGAGAGCACCTTCTTGCGCTCCGCGGCAAGATCAGCCTCAGCCTTGGTCAGCGACGCCTCGAGGGTGCTCTTCTCCTTGACGAGACCCTCGACCTCTGATGATTTATTTGCGAAGTTCTCCTCAGTGGCCTGCAGGGCCTCGCGCAAGGAGATCTCCAGAACTTCCTTCTCGTCCAGGTCGACATATGCTCGGCACAGTCTTTCGCTAAGCTCGGAGAAGAGGTTCGTAGCCTGCACCAGACGAAAATTACCCGGTCAGTACATATGGAAACACAACAAAAGCAACAATCAGGGGCCGATCAATACCTGGACGAGAGTAGTAAATCCGCGGGAGTAGATTTCCTCGTGAGGCAGGCAGGCCGTGAACTTGATGTCTTCTGGAAAGCGCCCCTCTGTGGCCACGATCCTGGCCGCCCTCTGGCTCTTAAAAACCGAGTCTGTAGGCCTCAGCTTGAGCGCAGGGTGGAAGGCCGTTGTCGTGGCCGTTTGCTTCTCGCCCTGCTGGCGAGCCACACCTTCGGCCTCTCCCCTGGTGGCTCCGGAGGCTGCTGTCGGATCGGCTACCCTGGGGCTGTTGCCAGCCCCCTTGGCTTTGGAAGCAGCAGCACCCTTGGGCTCGGCTGCCGAGGGAACTACCGTCTGGAGGGGCTGGGGGTCCACCACACCCCCTCGGGCAGGCTGGACTTCCTTCGTCGCAGCCTCAGCCGTTCTCCCCTCTCCGCCGTTGAGTCGAGGAGCCGGCCTCTTCTTGTATATGTCGGCTGGGAGCTCAGCAGCCGACTTAATCTTCTTTTTTGGGGGCTCCTCGGGCATGGGCCCCTTACCCTTGGCCTCCGCCGTGGCTGCTGGTCCCCTCCGAGGGTGGGAATCTGCCTCACCACTGACAGGCTGAGCTTTGGATCCCGCTCGGACGCTGACGAGTTGAACCCCCTTTTCGGCGTCGGCCTTCCGTTTGGCCATTATCCGAGCGACGATCTTGTTGTCCTTGAATTTCACTGCAATAAGAAGATGGTCAGTAACATGAACAGAACAGCATAGGAAAGACCTAATGTTGTTAAACTCACCAAGAAGACCGTGTCCGGCCAACTGCACGGGATCTGCAAGGTCGGAGAGGTGCACAGTCTCCCCAGTCATCATCTTCTTCAGAGTCGTTCTCTCCTCCGCCGTCAGGAAGGGAATTTTATTGAACCCTGTGGCGTCGACCACCAACCAGACGTTTGACAGAGGGAGAGGTGGACCGCCCGCAGGAGGGCCCACGAAGAAGAACTTGTCCTTCCACCCGTGGATGGAGGAAGGCTTCTGGGAGATGGCCGGGAGCTTCTTCCCGCCCCTCTGGCTAAAGAAGTACCACCCGGTCATGGCCCGAGCCTCGTTCAAGCTGGTCAACTGAAAGACCGACCGGAAGAGGTTCACGGTCGGAGTCTCGCCAAGACGGCGGACGAATATGATGAAGGCAAAGATGCATCGCCACCCATTCGGAGCGAGTTGGGAGGGGGCGATGCGGTACATCTGTAGAATCTCTACAACTAAGGGGTGGAAGGGGAACCTAAACCCTGATTTCAGAGTGTGCTCGTACACACAGATCTCCGACGTGAGCACGGAGCAGGCCCGTTCGTCGGAGGTAGGGAGCCGAGGTCGGACATTTGTCATCGGCTCCTCGAGCTGGTATGCCCGACAGACCGATAACAAGGCCGCCTCGGTCTTAATTTTACTCGGAATTCTCCAGGCCGGGACGGTAGCGAAGGACGCTACCGGCGGTCGGCCACCCCTCTGGCGGGAAGCCTGTTTGGGTGGAGGGCCCGCGGGACGACCGCGCTCTTCCGCCTCAGAGGAACTCTTCTCAGATTCCTCCGGGCTAGAAGCCCTAGATTCATCAGACCATCCTCCGCCAGAGGAAGATGATCCGTCAGAGGAAGAAGTTTGGGACTGGGTCATTCTTCTGGTCACTCTCACCATACCGGAAGATGTGACGCTATTAGAAGAGAAACTACTGAGCATGAACTGAAAGACGAACGATTAGAGAACTTACTGGTTGCAGAAAGGACGACTGAGTGCACGAGGGAAAGCTTGAAGACAAAGATCGACTGGACTCCGAGTGCTCTGGTAGAACTCCGATCGCAATTGAGGCAAATGGTCGAATGACTGAAGTAGGAAGGTATTTATAGGGCGAGCGACCAAGAACTGTCTCTTGGGGTTCCGGACATGCGTTACAATCCCATTGGCTGTCCTCTGCTACGCCGGGAGCGACGTGACTGATTGACGTGCGCAGTGATGGCGCACGTTCTCGAGGCGCTCAGCTTCCTACAGATCGTCGGATTAATGTGACGATCCGTGTTCTCAGCCATTCGATGCACTCAGTCGATTCCGAGGCAAATAGCATTTAATGGCATTCATTCTCGAGGCGCACCGCCACTCGGTGTCCGTTGGATCGTGGATCGATCCGCGTCAAATTTGGAGATCAACGGTTGTACACTCTTGCATGAACTGAGACTGACGCCTCGAGCCCCGCATCTCAACCAATCATGCAGACGGAACGTAACCGTTTTTCCTTGGGAACGGCCTGTCATTCAATGCATCTGTCCGTCTGATATTCGGCCTCGTACGACATAGATCTTTTCGGTGTTAAGCTTATTGCCCTGTCGAATTCGCTACATCCGACAGCGCAAGGGGCATCTGTTAGGAGGGAAATGATCCCTCCACTTAAAATCTTACACGTGTCCAGTTGGGCCTTCGGAGTCTGAGCGCTCGGAGTATCTCGCGCTCGTCCTCGTGTATTCGGCCTATTGTGCACACGGCCTCTTATGCGCTTGGCCTCCCTGGTAGCGCTCGGATTCTCAGTCCTACTCGGCTATAGTTCTCAGACTGAGCCAGAGTCCTAATGTGATTAGGATTATCTCCGAGGAGTCCTTCTCCCAGTATGATACGACACCGGCTATCCCGGTGGGCCGTTACTCACACGCCAACAGGTGTCAGTCCCAGAGCTAACCGACTTAGCTTCCTTGGCTAAGGTCTCCGACTCCTACTCGGAGTCTACTGCCCAGGTGTCCCACAGAGCGACACATGGCAGTCCTATTGGCGATCTACCTCCCCGAGTCCTGGTGCCTCCATGCTTCTTCCCAATCTATAAGTAGAGGTCATCCCCCAAGGTAAACCCTTAGGCCCTAGTGCACTTACAAGCTACAAGTTATTATTGTTCATCCTACACGCTCAAACTCATTCATCGTCCCACTCTCTCTAAACTGGGGATAGTCTTCCGCTATCTCTTGACTGTTTACCTTGGGAATCTCACTTAGGCATCGGAGGGTAACCAGGGCTTAGGCACCCCCTCCTTTGTCTCTTCTCTGTTGTTGCAGGTAACTCAGAGCGTGGATCAACGGGCGATTTCCAACCGTAACACACCTCTCATACGAGCTGCATCCACAGACCCTTGTACATCTGTTTTCTTCACTGTGAGTTTTTCCCTCGGTCCTCTAAGATTTTCAACATAACTACTGGGATGAACAACTACCAAATATGACGTAGAATAGGAGGAACTAAACCCTTGATTAGTTCTGTAATGGATCCAACAAAGGAATGTAGATGATACCATTACTCAATTGAACACTTGAAACTCAGAGAAGAAAGATCTGGTTCAGCAAAAAGTCTTTAGATCAACCATTACAGACGTTAGCAATAAAATATTCCAGTCTCTCATCATAAATTATTCTCCCCTTGACTTCCTCAAAGAAAAATATTGAATTGCTAGGTATCAGGTAGGATGTAAAGTAATTTGAAACGAGCGGAAGAGAGAATCAACCTTTGTTTTTCCTTCCTTGTTCCTGGGCACATGACCCATTTTGTTGTCTTTCTTCTCCTATATATGTGAGTCCTAAGCTTTTGTTGATCACGGTCTCACACACTAATGCCTATAGGGGAAATGTTGTTGTAACAAGGGTTTGTAATTTTTTCAAATATCACAAGAATTTATTCTGCCACATGGGCAGATGATATGTCCATTCGCACCGTTGGATAGAAAGAACATAGTCTAGAGACTCTAGATTACTTATATGTCGAATTTCAAACTCTAATTCAATCAAATACTCTTTCTCTCTCTTCGTTGGAAATCATATCAGTGATTCGCGACATCGAAGAGTTGGCGTCAAATTTTGGTTCTTGCTCTTTGTGCATTTGCATAGAGATTGGAATCGTGTGTCCACCAGATTGTAAAATGGGCTCTTTTTTCTCGTTTTCATAGACTTTGGTTGGATGCTTTTCCAATAATTGCAGGTTTTTCAGGCTGATGCGTGAATGATATTTCTGGTTTTGGATTGTAAAAAAAAGAAATGGTACCTTTTCTGGACTATAGCTTAAATTTCAATTCTTATCCTAAAGTTTCAAATAATTACATAAATTATTCTTAATTTCAAAACCTTTTTACAGATAGTCCTAGTTTGTTAGCTGATTTGTGTTAGTTCTCGTCGTCTCATCCTCAAAATTTTATTAATGGGACAGTAAAGTGTCCTCATTGTCTTTACTGGAACATAAAATTTCATCTTTATCTTTTGAATAAGATAGGAAGCCAAGAAAAAATAAAAAAAGAAATTTGAAAACCCTTGAATCGAATTATGTTTGAGTATCAAAACGATCTGTGGTTTTAGCCCTTGCTGGTTCTGTTACGTCTCCCTTCTCTCTCTCTCGCTGTCTCTCATCGGAGAATCGGAGGGTCAATACCGCTTGATAATTTAAATCAACGACGAGCCTACGGAGGGACTTGTTTTCAATGTTCAAATTTCACCCATAACTTCAAGGAAAAAGATCCTCTGTAGTGAGACACTTGTGTAGTGAGGATCCCATCCACTCAAAGAGAATCAACATGTATTCTCTGATCCACTCAAAGTGCATCAAGATACATGCAAATCCATTTTAAATAGGCGAGATCCGCACTACACCTCACTACAGGATGGCCTCACTAAAGAAGATCCCAACCCTAACTTCAGGGACAGTTTGGATGAATCAAACCTGTTTGTTTTCCTCCAAAGTTATGGGTGGAATTTTGTTACAGATTTGGATGATAAGTACAACAGACATGAAAATAAGAGAGCTTTTCCTAGGACACATTTGGCTTCGATGTAGATTCTGAGAATCGAAGAATGCAAATTTCAGAATGATTTGGAAACATATAAGGTAAATGAACCCTAGAATTCTAGAATCAACCTTCGATGCTGAGGTGGATTACAGAGTTAAGGGTCAAGATAGTCAATTCAACCCCAAATTTCAGAAATCCATTGCCAAAACCCACCCAAACATATACAGCCCTTCTCAACCAATTATGATCTCATCTCATAAATCTACAATCCATGCCCGCATCTGCACCCAACATCAAACTCGGTAAGTAGAATTTTTCTGAATTTTTTCTATTTTCATGAGAAAATCTTGTTCTGATTTTCTTTTCATGTTTTCTTCCGACAGGAAAATTAGGACCGTGGACTTTATTTCTGTTTTGGAGCCTTTTCCTTCCTCGTTCTCCGCGTAATGAAGAAGAGAAGAAAACCAAATGTTCCTCGGTTCTTGCACCACCACTACTGATTGCTATTAAAGAGAGAATCTAGAGAGAGAATCTAGAGAGAGAGAAAAAAAAAAAAAGAGTCAGTGAAGATCAAAGGGTGGAGCTGCTGGTCGCCAGAAGTGATGATGCCCCTAGATACTCGTTAGACGCTGTTCCTAGTTAATGGATTGAAAATTGATTAAGGGTAAAATTGTCTTTTAAGATTTATGGTTAACAGCGTTAACTAAAAGTTAACTAAAAGGGAGGGGAGGACTGTAATTATCCAAAGCTTTAGGATAGGGATTGGAATTGGGCGATAGTCCATAGGAGCTACGAGTAATTTTTCAAAAAAATAAATAAATGATCCCTGCTTGGATTATGTTTATAAAGGTTTATCAACTCGATTCAAGACAATTATTAATAAATCATATTCGAACTAATTAATAATCGGTTCCATCGATTTTTTACTGGTTTCGATTAATTGGTTCATAAATGGTTTCTTACATGTGAGGTTCCATCGATTTTTTACTGGTTTCGCTAAACCGGCAATGTACGCATATTTTCTAACATCTAAAAAGAATGTCTTTTAATCCAACCGTTAAACTTTGACATGTAATATATCAAATCGAAACTCTTTCCAATCACACAAGATGATGCAAGCATCGGCCCTAACTTAGACCATATACCTTGCCTAAAAGGACTACATTGGGGGAAAGAGGTGGCAAAATTCAGTGTCTACACACATGTGACTATTAAATGGTTAAAAACGTTTAGGGATAGCAATGGAATGGGCCAAAGTTGGTAATCATTATCAGGTAAGAGTTGGATATAGTACTTCAAAAACTCTTCAGTATATGGGAAAAGTATTACTTGCACAGCCTGTGATTCAGCCGTCAGATGGAGGAGGAATAATGTTCTAATGTGCAATACCATTTCTAGCACTCCTATTGGAAGGGCCTGCATTGTGTTGTACTTCTGTAAAACATTCATCTTCTATTGAGTTTGATTGTTCATAATAATTGAAACACCAGGACAGCCAAATGACCACATGGCTTGATTTTTCCTCTGGCCGGTCTCTTTCAGTTTTTCTCCATCTGAATGTAACCGATCTAGTTACAATAGACTTTTGACCCTGATTTTTTTTCTCTAAAGTAGTCCTCCTTTATTACAACATGGTTTCCGAAACCAGAAGCAAAAATGTCAGACCAATTTTCCACACTCCCAATCCTCTCGGGCGGCTGGAGAGCCCAACGAGTGATCCAAGGGCGCCGGAAACCAGCCCGCTGGAGAGGATCCCGATTGAACATTCCATACACAATTCTTAAAACTGACGCAATTAAAGGATTCAGTTTTTTTTAAGGGGAACAAACTCTTAAGATCCAAGGATTTGAAAACCAGTTGACAATGACCAGGTCTAAAGGTCTAAATGTAAAAAACCTGGCAAAAGCCCTGTGAAGGTTCTGTCCAATCAAATCAAGCCCCTAGGCAAAGCCCAGTTTATCAACATTCAGAACAAAATCCCATGAGGGGGTAAACGAGAAGATAAGTGCTCTTTCTTTCTTATTATGGGTACAAGTGGAAAGATTCTCATTCAACCCTTGAATGTCTCAGTCCAATTGGTTGTGGGGTCAGTATAGGCCTGCGGGATAAGTCAGGCCAAAAAGTCTGGATACCCGTTGTTAACAAAATAAAATAAAATAAAACGAAAAGATAACTTCCAAGCCCTCCAACATGGTAACAAGAGTTTCTCAATTCAAAGCAAGCTACAAAGGAATGTGGTGATGAGGTAACTAGTCCGATGGACTAACCTTAGTTCGATGACATCCTGAATTTGACAACCAAATGACCAACAGCATTAAGCTCCCCTACAGTTAAATACCAGTTAAACAAGTAATCTCAATCCTGTAAGAGTTGCCATCTAGCTTTCCAATTTGAGGACCCAAAAAGTTTTTGACAAACCACAACCCCTTCAACGTGAGCAGTAATCAGTTGGGTCCAGGTCCATTTGTACATATAATTGATATGGTCAAGTTTATCACAGATTCATTTACAGAAGACTACCTTCCTCAACCTCAAAAGAATCGCATGAGGTAAGACTTTCTTTTTCCCAACTGATAAGAAAACTAGAGCAGTCATGCAAGAGTTTCCATTCCAAATCATCAGCTTCCCAATTCCCCATCTTACTCTAAATGAGATGTCCAGTAGATCAACCCACTGCAAAGGTTAATGAATTTACCAATCAGAATACTATATAATCATGAAAATGGTGATCACAATCACTACCATTAATTAGCTCAGTAAGTTGGTAAAAGACGACTTGGGTTAAGAACATATCTTTACCACCTCTAGCTGCATTTAAAGCAAAAAAAATAGAAATAAGAAAAAGGAGAACCATCCGATTTGATCAGATGGCTGAAAAATGGCAGTCAAGAGATACAGACGAGGAAACCTTCTTCCAAGAAATAAAATAAAATTAAACAAAGAAACAAGCAAGAACAGCAATTAAAGAAGATAAAACTAAACAGAAGCAAGGACATCTACAACTTAATAGGTAAGCATTTCACCGAAAAGGTTGATTTGTCTCGGTTTCAGGACTTCCGAGATGAATTAACATACAACTTAATAGGTAAGCATTTCTTCGATCAACATTTCGGTCATTTCGGTCGGATTTCGGTAAGCATCTCCACTTCTTGTGCCAGTCTTCTCCTCCTCTACATCATGTCTAGGCATGCTTCTATTATAAGAATTTGCAGGCCTGTCAGTTGTTGAAGACCATCTGGAATTGGGTCTCATCTTCCCAAAAATATTTCATAACATAGCAACTGGAGATGCTTACCTACTAAGTTGGATTTCGGTCAAAATCTTGGGTCCGGCAGCCACTGAAATGGTTGCCGAAACCAAGATTTAGAACCTTGCTCTCAGGGAGCAACAGCTATTAACAATGATACACATTACAACAGCCATTGCCCTATTACTTTTGGATGCTATAACAATTTGGTACTATGCTAGTATATTTAATTACTTCTAGAAATAAATGCCAATATAATGCATTATAAATCAAGTGTAGCATAATAGCCATTTGATAGCCCTACCACAAGAGATGCCTAGTTTCGAGCTATAAAGATGAATGACGCCACCAATTTGAACCATTAGATAGATAACCTGACAAGTTGATTGGCCACGTATCAAACATTCCAACACAAATGCATTCCCAACTTCTATCGAACTTCCCCCCTTGTTTTTTTCAAGGCTATGTATTTGTCACATGACAAGCTCCGATTGTCTTGAAACTTGACAGATGCATAATAGAGGGTAAGGCCTACGGCCTACCTACATTGAAGGTCCTGAATGGCAGTGAATAAGCCACCATTTGCAGGGAAAAAAACCTTCAAGGTTCACCAATGTCATAACTAATATTTTAATTGTTTCAAATCTTGATCAGATTTGGTGAGTATTATGCATTTGTTGATTTCAGATTTGACTGAAAATGCCCTTTGTTCCCTAGATTTAGATTGTTTCCTACGAGAAGTACTTAAATGATTTAAGTCAATAATCATTCTTCCCTATAATACTCCATTGTTACTGTTAATTTCATAACCCTTCGTGGGGAGGAGGAAGTAAAGAAGAAAAAGTCATGATGCAGAATTCAATAATTAACAGGATAGGGAAATAGCAAACAGATACACAGGATACCCCACACATTGCAGACATACTCATCAATTCAGACTGTTCAGACAAGAAGCCAGCTCATGTGTAGACAGACCAATGCAAAAACTTAATTGATCATGTGAAATAAGTATTTTGTTTTAAAATTAAATACTTTCTAATACTTTTACGAATGTTTCCATTTCATAGGTATAATTAAAACCTATCTATATTGTCTATTTGAAACATTTTTTAAATGTCAGATTCATTTAATATCTTTTGAACAAATGCTAATCCTCTAACGATTTGATCAATTCGACATTAAGGAAAATGTCAAGCAAACAATAACCTTTTGACACCCAAACACATGAAGTTTCATTCATCCATTTCATTATCTTCAAGCCCATTCTTTTGAATGTTATAGTTATGGAAAAATAATCATCATTTTTTTATTTTAATATTTTTAAATTGACAAAGAAATACATTAAACATGTGCCAGATGTACCCATTCATATTAAGATCACTGCTGACTTTTCTTATCTTCCTAGCTTGTTCTTATTATTATCTTATTTGTTTTCATAGCTATTACTAAATAAGAGAGCAAACCGCATGATTCTCTCTCCTCACAGAGTCACATGGCAGCCACTCTCCTTCCTTCTTATTCTCTTCTATTTTCCAGAGCAAAATCTGAATAAGTCAGCTTCATAATAGCATACACCCTCAGTCTCACAATGACTGTCCCCTTTGAAAAAAAACCCAAAGTATAAAGAGATGAGATTAAAGCAATAACAACTCTATCATTTATCAAAATTGTCATCCTATTACTTATTGAAACTCTTTTCAAATCGGGCAATAAATGAATGTGGCAATTACTACAAGAGAAAAATTAGTAAACTAAACAAAAACTCATTACTTGATTTAAAACATGACCAAAGAATTTGAGCAGCCAAAAATAGGAAAGAGGATCATCTTTGCAGGATGGAGAGAGTATAAGTGATGTTGATCGATTCTTTAGCAAGAAATATGGTCAAAGGCTGAAGAAGCAGCTCTAGTAGGTTGACAACCATCTATGGCTATCTCAATTCTATTATGGGCCTCACTTATATTTTATGTTAAGAATAGTATCAGTTCAGCCCAGTTTTCCATGTCCATTACAGCCCATCGAGATTAACTGTAAAGATGCAGCTAAATCTGCAAATGAAACTTTCAATCTGCTAGAAGCAAGGCTGCTTTATATATATAATAGGATTTAGAACCCTTCCAACGATTAAGATGATTGAATAAAAAATGGCCTTAGTCTTGTGCGATCAGTGTACTGCAGGAAGCAGCGAATCAGCGAGAGACTGAATTGTGGTGGGACTCCAGTTCAGATCAGTTGGAGACTGATTTTATCTTTTTTTTCTTCTTCTGCTTTATCTTCTCTTTCTTTCTATCTATTACACTTCACCTATAAGGTTAGATTTCAGCAGCGGATCTATCCTGTCTTCCATCGACCAATTTATGTGACAGCCATTAAATCTGTGCAACCTGATTGTAATGGAGACCGAGTCTCACTTAAAGGGATGAAAGAGAATGTCAATGGAGAATATCGAAAACACTATTATCAGGTAAGGGAGGAAAGGGGATGAGAACCAAATAGTAACGTGGGATGATTTTAGGGATAATTAATGGGATGGTGGGATAATTGTAGGGAGTCAAAATAAAAAATTAACACAAAAGAGATATAGGAATATACCCTATGGTATAGGGAGGGAAAACCAAGAAAAAGAAAGATATAGAAAGGAGAAAGAAGCTATCGAAACAGCAAGGGAGAAAGGGAACTCAAAGAGAGAAATCAAAGGGATACCGTAGGGAGGGAGAGAGCCGAGAGCCTTTTCTTTTCTTTCTTCTCAATAATCATCAACTACTAATTTCATTAATAATAATGTCTTTAAATAAACTTACAATCCTAATTGGACTGAAACTCTAAAAACACAATTAGAACTCAAATATGACTTTAATATAAGAGTTCTAATTAAACTCAATTACTAATTAGAAATCAACTCAAATACTAATATTCACCTACATCTAAGGGATAAGGGACCCACATCTAAAATAAATAAATAAAAACAATAAAAGGGACGTGAATAACAATAAGAAACCTAACAAAACTCTAAAACTTACAATCAAATCTAATTAAAAATTTTCAAATTAAAAAGATTACAAATATATCCCAATTAAAATAGAATCCTCTAGAGATTCCAATCCAGCGGATCTCAGCCTGCATCAGGTTGTTATCAGCTTTTGAAACTGGACCTTTCCCTATGATCAAGGATTAAAGTATCGTGTATCGGTAGCGTATTGGTCAGGCGATTTTAAGAGACGTATCATATCGTTTCGTGGATAAGGTGGATACGCTAGAATATGTTAAGATACGGGGAAAGATACACATGAGAATGATTAGAGAGTATGTAAAACACAATTTTTAAGCATAAAAAAACACTATAATAAGCAATCTTGAAGTATTTCCAAGGATTAAAGATATAGTTGATAACATTTGATGAGCTACAACCTTCGGTTCACATGAACGTAGGTTTTCAACAAGGAAGAAGACCAAAAAAGTGGAAAAAAAAAAAATTAGTTATATCAAGCTTTATATTCGTGTATCGACCGTATTGAATCATATTGGTTCATGTCGAGGTGTATCGGTTCATATCGAGGTGTATCGAGCTATATCGGTAAGTGTATCTTAATTTTTCAAGAATTGAAACTTAATTGTATCGATACGTATGGAGTGTATCGACCGTATCAAAGTGTACCGAACCATAATGGTTCGATACAGTCGATACATGTGGATACACTTTTTATTTAAAAAAAACAAAGATACGTATCGAAGAGCATCGTATCGACCATTTTCGATACGGATACGTATCGGTAGATACGGGGTGTATCATATCGATATTTGGAACCATGCCTACAATTTTCTTATTTGGTGTTCTGATCCATAGCTAGTCTATTAGCTATCACCAGATTTTTTTTTAATAAGTTAGTTTAGTTTCCTAACCACTAGGACTCGAGCAAATAATGAAACAGTCAATGTGGAAGTTACCACCATCAAGGAAAATTGGTCAGATATGGAAAGAACAACATAACAGCTCCACTCAAAAGGAAAGTCAATTAAATAAAGAAGAAAGATCTTCCGATGGACAAAGATTTGGGAAAACCAAAAATCGAAATGAGGACTGTCTCTGTGAGGAGGGAATATAAGTTATTTTAGTTTAGCTTCCTAATCTCTAGGACTCGAGCTAATAATGAAACAGTCAATGCAGAAGCTACCACTCTCAAGGAAACATGATCAGATATCGAAAGAACAACGTAGCTGCTACCATTCACAAGGAAAATCAATTAAAAAAAGAACAAAGAATTCCCTTTCGAAGGAAATCTCAGTCAGATAAAGAATGAAATGGACCAGTTCAACCACCAGGTCATGCTTGCACTCATGAAGGGTCAGTGATAAAGAACTTTAGTTTCCTATTTCCTCTCGTTCCATATCTCTCAAAGTGAAATTAATCTTTCTCCCAACCCCCACCCTATTATCTCTGTCCTTATCATACTTATTTCATTAAAATATTTAACTAAGAGAAACTATAATCTCCCACCGCCTTCCCCTTATCTTTATCTCCCTCTACCCGAGATCAGTGCTAAGACTCCCAGTGAATCTTGCACTATCATGCCCTTCAAAACATCCCTTGGTGTCATGGTCTGCCTTAAAAGAGTGTGTGTGTGTGTGTGTGTGTGTGTGAGAGAGAGAGAGAGAGAGAGAGAGAGAAGAAGAAGAAGAAGTGTGTGTGTGTGTGTGTGTGTGTGTGAGAAGAAGAAGAAAGGACATACCCCATAACCTTCAAATTGAGGTAATTAAACTAAAGTTGTGTTAAAATAATTTGTTCTTTAATATGATAATCAAGATGCCTTGAACCAAAAAAAACAAAAAAACTTTTTTGAAGTCATAATATTCAAATTATGAGTTAAATTAGCTTTAATAAGTTAGCAAGAAATGTATAAAGCAGGAACCATATGACAGTTTCTGAATTTGCAGTTGACGAGGCCAGCTCATTTCTTTTTGGGAGAAAAATCCATAGCCTAGAAAGCATATCCAACGAGAAGCTTGTATAACCAATATGATTGATAACATTACCGCACATGCTAGGGACAGGCTCGTTAGCTAGTTAATACTAATGACAACAATCCAAGACCTTCCAGCAACTTTTGTATGTTTACCTTGTGCCCCCTCATTTTACATGGCATCCCAACTAAGTTAATTCTTCTTCCAAAAGTTTATAATGATATTATAATTACAAAACTTGTATCTAAACTCCTAGCCTCCTGGGATCATTTCATGAAATATCAAAGTCCAGGTTGATGTAAAGGCAAGTGAACATGTACCTGATCAACACAAACACACATTGCAGGACGCCTGCAACCCCTGTCCACACTGAAGGACCAGATTTCACAAGTGAATCTTGTATTAATAAGCCAACAGATGCCGCTAGAGATACAAAGGATACAACATAAGCTAAGAATAGCCAAAGCTTCAATCTGCAGCCCAGATGTTGTGTTAGTGACGAGAGGGTCATCGACTGAAATTCTAAACAAAAAAGTGAAGTACATAAAAACATCTAAACAAAAGGTCAAGTAACTAAAAACAATCTCATGATGGTCCACACCCCTCCCTTGTATTTGTACACAAGATGGGGGTCCAGCGGTTGGTTGCAGTCCACAGGTCAGTGGTGGTCAATGACTCAATGCAGCCAGCATCATTTTTGCTGAAGCCCAACCCTTCTCCAAAAGGCGGCCAGCAAAAAGTGATGAACAACTGCACATCCAAACGTGTGAACAAGACCAAATATGTAGCCAGCAAAAGAGAGAAAGGTCTGTCTGACTCCACACCTGAGCATGCTATGGAACAGAGAGAAAGGAGGGGGGGGGGGGTGAATTCCTACAGCATTACACCAAAAAACCTAAATGGTAACACACAATAGTAACACACAAGATTGAGAAGAATTTTATCTATCCATTTAATCCAATGCATAATGAAGCTCAAGTATAAAGAGTGTGTCATTTGCACCTAAGAGAAAGCCCAGTAAAAACAGGATTAGATCAACCTATCAATTGTAAACTAACTACATAGATAATTTACTGTTTTTGAGTACATGAACAACAAAAACAACTCTAAGCTCCTAGGCATTCATGATAACACTGAGAACAAAAACCAATGCTCCTCATCTTTCCTTACAAACAAATTGATTCTCGAGACTACAAAATGCATCATAATCCATCATAGTTCAATTTAGAAAATACTGAATCCAAAAGAAGTGAAGAAGATACCACACTATGCAATGGACCCTGAATGTATCAGTCCCAAAGAAGCAAACACAATAAAAGGAACATGAAAGAATATAGATTCATCAAGTCTTACACAACATACATTCTAGGCGTAATGAATTCTTGCAGTGTTTGCAACTGACATACGAAATAAGCCAAATATATTAGTAAGAGATTGAAAGGAAGGTAAAAGTTTGCCTGGGTGGCGCATCTAATTATGCATTGTTGAAGAATGATACAAAAATTCCAACATTCCAACTGTTGGATATCTTGGGAAATTTTGAATTGGCCACATATCGAATTCCAGCCTCAAATTTAATCATTTACCCTCCCATGTACATGTTAGTAGAGTATATACAGACCCTTGATACGATACACACTGAAATGGTACAAGGAACCAAAAAAAAATCGTGTATCAGGTCATGTTGGGCTGATGGCCGATACAGCAACAGAAACAGCCACCGCCACCGCCACCACCAGAAGCAGCAGCAGCCACCGCCACTGCCAGAAGACACAGCAACAGTGGTGGCAGCAGACGTTGGCCTTACCTCTGTTACCCTCCCTGCCCCCCCAAAAAAAAAAAAAAAAAAAAAAAAAACTCTTTTCTTCCTACATTTGGATATAGTTTATTTTATTGTGTCTGGTCCATCCATAGAAGCTTCCATGCATTGATCACCCAATGTGTGCCACATGGAAGGATGATTTGGCATATCCAACCATTGAATAAGAAGGGCATGGTATAGATTAGTTACATGTCAATTTTTAGAGCAAAGCTCAATCATTTATGACCCATGTATTGGCATCTTTCCCTCATGTTATTAACCATCCATTTGTTTTTCAAAATGTAATGAATCTTCAAAATTTTATATTGTCACATGGCCAACTCTGATTAAGTTCAAATTTGACAAGTACTCATAGTATCATGGAGCATACTCGTATACAGAAAGGCTCCAAGGATTAACTGTATATTCCCAAGCATACGGAATCTAAACATCTCAATTTAGTGGTCCGAACAAACAACCTTTTGAACTAGATAATAATCCCTTGACTAGTCAACAGTTTTTAGCAAACCTTCAGTCGGGGGGAGGGGGCTTGTCTGCCCATTCAATCATCAACAACAAAGCCTTATCCCAACTAAATGGGGTCGGCTACATGGATTCTTGTCCTCCAATCAGCTCTATTCAATGTCATACACGAAACAAGACCTAAGCTATGCATGTCTTGCCTCACCATCTCCCCTTAGGTCTGTCCCTAGTTCTTTTAGATCCTTCAATCTGAATCAAATAACTCCTCCGTATTGAAGCAACTAACAACCTCCATTGAACATGATCATACCATCTCAAACGATTTTCTCATAGCTTATCATGTATTGACGTTACTCACAAATCAGCTCTAATACGATCATTTCTTACCTTATCCTTCCTAGTTTTATCATACATCCATCTCAACATCCTCATCTCAGCTACACTAAGTTTATCTATATGATGCTTCTTAACTAACCAATATTCCGCACCATACATCATAGCTGGTCGAATGACAGTCCTACAAAATTCTCCTTTAAGCTATAAAGGAATACGCCGATTATACAGCACTCCAGCCGCACCTCTCCACTTCATCCATCCTATTTTAATCCTCTATGAAACATCATCCTCTATATCACCTTCTTTATTTATGATTAAACCTAGATACCTAAAATACCACTTTGTTGTATCTCCCTTTCATCAATTTTCACCTCCTCATTATCCATCCTTGTGTAACTTTCTAAAGTTACACACCAAAGTTACACACCATATACTCTGTCTTCATTTTACTTATCTTAAGACCCTTTGATTCCAATTTTGATCTCCATAGCTATAACTTGGCTTTAATCTTTACTTTTGTCTCATCCGCCAAAATAATATCATCAGCAAAAAGTATACACCAAGGAACTTCATCTTGAATGTCTCTGGTTAAATCATTCATAATGAAGGCAAACAGATAAGGGCTTAAAGCTGATCCTTGATGTAACCCAATTGTAATTGGGAATTCACTACCTTGACCCCCCACAATTCTCACACTAGTCACCACACTATAATACATATCCTTGACTATGTCTACATATTAACTTGAAATATTTCTCTTATTTAGTACTTTCCAAATTAACTCTCTAGGGACTTTGTCATATGCTTTTCTAGGTCAATAAAGACCATATGGAAGTCCTTCTTTCCTTCTTTAAATCTTTCCATAAATCTCCTAAGCAAGTAAATAGCTTGTGCCATAGATCTACCTGGCACAAAACCAAACTAGTTCTCCGTAATAGTACTTTCCTGTCTCATCCAAGTTTTAATAACTCTCTCCCAAAGTTTTACAGTATAACTCATTAGTTTTATGCCTCTGTAGTTATTACAACTCTGAATATCACCTTTGCTTTTATAATTTGGAACCACAATGCTTCTTCGCCATTCTTCTGGCATTTTCTTTGTACTCACAATTTTATTGAATAACTTAGTTAGCCAAGATACTCCATGCATTCCTAGGCTTTTCCAAACTTCTATTGGGACCTCATCTGGGCCTAGTGCTTTGCTTACATTCATACTCCTTAAAGCTTCTTATATTTCTGTCACCTTAATTTTGCGTATATATCTACTTCTATTTGCCCATTCAAGCCTATAATCAACAATTCAAGGACAAATTTAAGGTACCTAGAAACCCTAATGTCTTGGACAAAAATGAGCAAAATGACTCACTCACATATACAAAGGAGATTCTCATTTAGTGAGTACCCTTGATGCCAAGATGTGTTGTTCAAAAGATTATGCATCCGTTTAGGCGTAATTCCTTCAGAAAACTAGTGGTATATTTGTCAATAAGGATATCACAGTTAGTTAATTAATGTCCAATCAGCATTTTACTGAGGTCTGGACATAGTTCAAGAACTCGGTAAAATTTCACCAAATTTTTAAAATTTTGGTGATTTCGAAGACACATAGTCAAAAATGTCATACGAATCAGAGAAACAGCAATAATTTGGTCAATATTTCAGTCATTTCAGTCAATATTTTGGACATTTTTCTGCATCAGATAAGCAATATTTCGCTCAGAATTTCGGCCATTTCAGCCCCTTCGATCATTTCAGTCGGACTTTGGGAACAACTCCAGTCCTTGTGCCAGCCCAAAAATGCATTCTTTTGGTGAAAAATTTTCACCCATTTCAATCGAAACTTTGGATTTTGACCTCACCGAAACAAGACTAAAACCTAAGTTTTCAAACTATACTAAAACCCAAGTTTTCAAACTATGGGTCTGGAGTAGTATTTGGCATGTCCCAGATACTGTCATGTTGAAAGCCAAGGACAAGATCACATTCTAGACTTTTCCTATTGAAAAAACAAGAATGCTAACTTTTGATCCCATTTTCCCAACCTCCTACCAAAAATTTGATTCTTGAGGATCAAGAAGCAACTATTCATCCTAACTAAAACCATTGTTAAACATGGGATGCTAGTATGATGACGGTATTCCGCAAAAGATGGAACATGGTATTTAGAGTATCAAAAATGTCAAGTAATACATTTGAATGGACCCAAGGACCAGTAGTCCCTTATAAAGTAGTCAATCTCAGTGGAAATATGATTTGAACAGCCGAATAGTTCAGACTATTCTGCCTATACAGAAAGACTACAAAATGGAGCATTTAACAGCAATGTAATAAATATGACAGTAAAAAATTGAAGCAAGGTGATAACTAAAGCACAATAGTACCTCAAAAGATAAAGCTTATGTCAGTCAAATCTTGAAATTTTCACCTGAAAAGCTCTTCCTGAAGCTTTAGAAGCTTGGTATAATATAAGTACATTCTACTTTGGGTTGAGCGGAACTTTCGTTCCAAATTCCAGCCCAATTCCTTCCTCTTAACTTTTGCGAGATACGGTATGATTCTTCAATAAAGGTGGCTACTTGTATCCTTTTTTCTTCGTGTTACTGGACGCTCAGTAAAACCTAAGAAATCAGGATTTGCAGAGCGATGAGATATAATTTACAAACTTGACTAAGGGAACTTTTGACCTGATATCCACTTGAGGCTCATGTTTTTGTGTACGGCTTATGCAGTTTGCAGCCAGCAAGAGGACAAGGATGTTGAGCATGGTTTTGTAGTCATTGTTGTCCATAAACTGATTCAGCAGTGTCAAAGCAGTTGTAGGGGCTTGCTGTGATATGTCAGGTGGAAGTGTCGGTGAGATGGCTAAAGAGTTGACAAGGCTCAATTAGCAAAGGAAGAAGCAAGAAACTGAGCAACAAGAGGAGTCTAAATGAAACAGTTCAGACAACAAGTTTCACATCAAGGCAGTACCTTCGGGTAATTTTAGCTCTTCATTGAGCCATTGGACCTTAAAGTGGTAAACACAAGAATTGTTGCTAATTGAGTTAGCTTATGTGCAGACTGGTAATCAGATTGATCGGATTTGTGAATTGAGAGTCATGGCTCGAACAAGCAACAACAGTCAATATGTTACAAGACTCTGTCTGATGCAGTGCATTCACCTGATCCAGAAGTTGGCCCCTCACATAGGCCTGATCAGTACTTCTCCAAGAAGTACACTCATAAAGGAGGACACCCAAGTTCAAGATCAGATCCATGGCCTGGCCTAGGTCAGTCCAGTCCATTCCAGCCAGCACTGTTTACGAATTACTGTTCATGTTAACAGTACTAGTGTTAATTGCCACAAGTTATCCTAGAAGCTTCTAATTGATGGAGTGTGTCACAAGCAAAGCCAGCAGATTACATCTTCTAGCAGCCTCTTTTTTGCCTTTTTGTATTCCAATGCAGCATTATCTGCCTTCTTTTTTGCCTTTTCAATGTCTTGTTTGTAGTTCCACATGTCCTGGAAATAGTTTTCTATGTTTAGAAATTGTTATCTATATATAGAAGAGTCTTTTAATGTTTTTGTTGTATTCAAGATTCCCACCTCTATATAATGCCAATGATCAAAATCTCGAAACTCGAGGTCATCTTGACCTCTGGCCAAACCGATATTTTTGAGATCTCGGTGAGATAGTGCACAAAAGCCACGAAGGCTTTAATTGTGTGTTTCAAGCCTTAAATGACCATTTGAAGGCTTGATACTCCAAGGAAACCCTATTTTAACATATATAAACACATTTAAACCATAAAATTGTAAAAATAATCAAACATTGTAGTAAAATCATAGATTCATAATTCATAATTTCATCCATACAAATACTCAAATAATCAAATACTCAAATGAAACCGACGATGAATAGACAATCTCCGCTTTCGTACCAAGGTCCCCCAAGATAAAGGAAATTTTCGAAGCTAAGATGCCAAAAATGGGAGAAGGAGAGCAAAAGCAGCAAAAAGAGTGAGAATATCAACTCTCGGTCGAAATTTATTTGAAATTCAGACCAGTCCTGGTCAAGACTGGTCGAAACCATTCGAGACCGACTAGTCTCATCTCGACCAAGTCTAGAAAGTTCAAAATTGTGGAGATCTCGGCAAGATTTTAAACCATGTATAATGCAAGCATGGCTACTTTCAAAGGCATCCATCAAATTTTACAACATACTCTCTTTAAATATTATATCTGGATATTGTAATGCTTGTGTGACTCAAGTGGGCTTTGGTTAGACTCCTACAGCGGGACTCTAGCTTGGCGAGGTTATCTACTAGTGGAACTATATTATCTATATCTATTCTCCACCAGCCCTTAGGTCGGCACTACTGTCTTGCATGTCTAGCATTAGCAGGTTCGAAGCCGATTTCTAATCGGTTACAGGCATTCTGGGTTGAAGCTCAAAATATGGAAGTTGTAGGTCTATTAGTTAGCTTTAGTTTACCTCAAGAATCAAGTCCATCAAAGTTTGGCCGAGGAAGTTAGGATCCCGAATATAGATATAGTGCATCATGTCCAGAATTTTGTTTCTGCATATGCAGTGGCTTCATGGAATTTTGAGTTGTCCTACTGGCAGAATATGTAGAAGCCTAAAACACGGAAGCAAGGTTCTAAAGTTCGGTTTCAAGGTCGTTTCGACTAGTCACAAAACTGCAACCAACCAGGTTTCAACTGAGATGGGGTCAAAGCTTGGGATCTTTTTTTGGACAGTTTTGAAACCTTGGTTTCGATATCCTAGAAAATGTTTTTTTACCCCAATATGTGTGTGCTGCCTATTGTTACTCTGTTTCACATATCCCTAAATTAGGTTCACAAAAAAAAAATTCATAAATGGTTTTTCTAGTAGAACATAGCTTGGTAATGTACGCAAGGTGTACAAATAAATGTTTCTTATTCTTTATATTTCATTACTTAAGATATTATTCATAAATAACCAAATACCCTCCATTTGAATCCAATAAAAATAGTCTAAAATTCAAATTCCAAAAGGATAAAAAATCAACTTTCTAGTTCAAGAACAAAAATTGTATTTTTATCACGGGGGAAATAAAAAACTTTCAAATGTAAGCTTTTTTCTACAATCTAAAAATTTCATAGATCTTATTAGAATGAAACATCACTAAAACTAAAAATCTGCCAAAATAATCTTTTGTTTTGATGTCCAAAAATTTATTTTCATTCAGGCGATTTTAAACAACATTCGTGTATTTGGAACAAGATTTGACCGGATCGTAACTCCTTTAATATAACTCTGGCAACATAATCAGCTTTCCAACAAATCCGAAATTGTTAGAATCTAAGTTATATTGAAAAAGTTATGCTCTGGTCAAAGCTTTAAGAAGTTACATTACGGATCTGTGTAAAGTCGCCTGAATGGAAATAAATCTTTGGACATCTAATACAATTTGGCAAACTCTTCGTTTTTAGTGATTTTTACGCCAACAAAATTTGTGGAATTTTTTTATTAGAGAAAAAAAAAATCTAGCATTTGAAAGTTAAAAATAGCCCCCGCAATCGAAAATGTGGTTTTTGTTCTTGAACTAGAGAGTTGATTTTTCATCCTTTTCGAATTTGAATTTTAGAGTATTTTTATTGGATTCAAACTGTGGGTGTTTACTTATTTTACTTAAACGATGTTACACATAAATAAGTGATGCCTAATAATTGTTGTTCTTCTCTAGTATTTCCTTAATTATTCTGAATTGTAAGGCTGAAACCAAACTCCTAGTGTTGAAACAGACAAATTTTGACTCGAAACTTATACGTTTTATAAGGTGAAAACCGGGTCAAAACAGTGAAATCTCGATCAAAATCTGATACTTTTTCATATCGAGCCTCCAACTCATTTCAACGTTGATGCAGATCAAGAGTTGGGCCTGGCCCAATTAAGAGCAACCAACCAGACCTACTCCAGCCCAAAAAAAGCAAGAACCGAGCTCTCTAAAGAGATCTCTTTTTACCACCAATTACAGAGTATACCGCCAACTCTATATTTTTTAGTTAGGAGTTTATTTTGTTTCCTAATTGGTTAGTGATGCTATTTAGTTTCCTAAAGTATAGGTTAGTTTAGGAAGTCTCAATTACTTAGAGACTAAGATTTTCCTTAAATCTAGTTTCCTAGAAGTTTTGGAAACTTTCCTATTTTCTAGTTTTAGGAATTTTTCTATTATTTTGTTAGAAACTTCCTACTTTATAAAGGGAGTTTTAGTATCCTATTTTTCAGTTAATTATCTTTCCAAATTGATGTAATTTTTCAAACTACAAATAAAAGGAAGAAGGGCTAGCGGCAATAGAGAGAGTTGGCCAGAGTTTAATATTAAATTCTGGTTGAGTCTCACAAAACTCCTATGTTGTTCATTCCCATTTTCAGATAATAGTGGTTTTTCAAAATTTCATAACTTCTTCATCCATGGTTGGATCACCTTCAAATTTGGGTATATTATCAAGCACATCCTAGAGTATTTTCCCTCCAAGTTTGAAGACCTTCCAACGGCTAAATCTCAAGATAAGTGAATTTTTCCATAATTTTATAATTCTGATTTACTAAAATATCTGTTTGAGACCTATGGGCAAGATTGGTTTCAATCCCACCTGTTGGATCAAGCTCATCTTCTGGGACATTGTTCCTCATATCCTATGGATCAAGGATTCCAAATTTTGAAGCATTCTTACAAACGGATCTGAAATTGTGAAATTATTTGTTCAATTTCAATTACTCTTGTTTATTAAATTTGGATTTGGATTGTGTAGAGATCTTATAGCAAATAGGGATCTATGAATTGGATGTGTTGAAACCCTCTTTGCCACCAAACCTTCTGCAAAACCGAGTTGTCTCGATCAACACTACAAGTTTCGACCAAGATTTAAAACCTTGCATGAAAGCTGAAGATCTTTGCGTCCTCTTTCCAATAGTGCAAGAATCAGGTCAATCCGGTATTGGTAAAGAAAGTTATAGCTATTTCCCTGGGAGTGCACAGAAAGCCGATAAAGTGGCAATCAACGACGAGATCGTCTGATCTCGGCATCTACCCGAGAACTCCCAAAAGCAAGGGCGGTCGACCGATTGATGAACCGGGTGGTCGCCCGGCTGTGGACTGATAGTGTTGTTTGCAGGATTTTAAGTGCTATTTGCTTGGGGGTCATATATATGGTCCTTGACTCTATGACGAACACAGTTGGTGAGGGTTGTTGAGCCAAATGAAAAGGAGTGGATTGGCTTAAGCTAGAAGAGAACGTACCCACTCAAGAGAGATGAAAAGAGGAGAAACTCCAAGGAGAAAAGCCCTAAAAGATTGCCCTACACCATTCATTGATTGTGTACTATTGAGAGGAACTCTTCATGCACTGAAAGACAACATCAAGGTTTGTGAAAAAGGCTCAAGAAAGGTTTGGCTTGCTCAATAACGATGATGCATGCTCTATATACGTTGACTTGAAGTTGTGGGTGGAAGAGTGTAAGAGAAAGAACAAACCAAAGGTTTGTGAATTGATGAGAAGCTCCAAGCAGCCTAAGTGATGACTTGGTTGAAGATCCAGCAGTGAAAAAGACTCGAAAGTATTATCATGAGTATGAAAAATGGGTTACCTTTTAATTCTTTGATCGAATCAAGAGCTGCTTTTGAACCAGTAGCCCAGAATGTGCTCTGCAAAAGTTGGAATTTCCTTGGTCAAGAACATCGAATCTCTTTATGATAAACAGATCCATTTTGCAAGTTTGTTATTACAGGCAGTTCCTACAAAGGGTTGGACTAATGATGTATACAACATTCACTGTTGTTAGAGAGAATGGGATGCTTGTGTATGGATGGAACTAAGAGCGTAGGGTTCAGAGAGATTGAATGACCCGGCAGAGATTCAACCTTTATCGGCGATGGTCTACTCTTATCTATTCATGAATTCTCTGAGGATCCTGAAAAGAGGCTGAACCCATTGTAGCTGAAAAAGCTGCCATTGATTCTGCCCCTTCAATACACTATTTGAAGAAAGACCGGTTGAGGCAGTTGAATTATACTAAAATAGCATCACTAGCTTCTGAGGTGTTATAAACACTAATAAATGAAACCATCATCATAGTGACCTTCAAATGCAGTAAATGTGTTCTTTTCAATTTCTACATGCACAACCTCCTAATCGCCCTTGTTTTTAGCGTTCTCATGCCACAAATGCTCTAGATCCGTTCTAGGCTCAAGTGCTAATAATGGTTTGAGGTCTAGTCCACCTGCACCCGCCTAGCTTATCTCCTATAGTAATGAGAATAACAAGCCCAGTTTAGGCTATCTCCATAGATAGAGTGAGCCACATAACAAAGAAACAACTTGGTTGAAGGTAACCGTTTTTCTTGTATTCCCATATGTGTATACTAGTGCGAAGACAAGGTGTCTGATGAAATGTCTAGAATAGTTTGAGATTGTAATTGAGGCATTTTCATTATTCATTTCATTGTATCATAATACCTATCAAGTGGGTGCTCAATAGAGGGGTTGGTGCTCCTTGGTAGTGGGTGCTACCTAAATTGGGGGGTCCATGCTTCCTTGTAGTTGTAGCTGTATAAATCAGGGGTTGTAGCTCCTAGTGGTAGGTGCCACAGAACCTCTGTATTGTGCATTACACCGAGGTAGGATTGGGGTTGTAGCCCAAGTTACCATTTGCACCATGGACTGCCGAACCACGTAGACTGTGTCTTGTGCTTGACATTCTTTACTGCTATATGGTGGTGTAAATGCATACATGAATGTGGGTGGAATGTATGTGAGCACCTGGTAGACCCGGCCACATGGTTGTGAGTGCATGTAGTTGCAAGTATGTGCTTGACTTTGAATGGTTATGGTGTGACTGTGAGCATGAACATTTGAGAAGCCAGCAAGTCAGTTGAAAGACCAAGCGAGTTGGAATTGAGTTTTGTGAGGCACTAATTCACCCCCTATCAGTGGGCCATTGTGTTCAACAGGGAAATCCCTGCAAAGGCTTACAGCTTAAGGCCTTTCTTGGCCTGCGTTGTTAAGACTGAACCTATCTTCTAATTCAACTGAACCAGTGGTTCAGTATTTGGTTCAGTAAACTGGGATTAATTGTCGGGTTAGTTTGTTTCTTTTATTTTAATCAAGTTTGTTAAAGTATATAATGCAAGTATCAAACAATGTCTTGCAATGAAGCCCAGTAAAGGATAGCTCACGGAATTGATGATTGTGACCACGGTCATACCTGATAATCAAACAGTTATCAATGGCGAATGCGTGCAAGTTATTTTGAGCATAACAGTTGCGGTTGTTGATGACGGGATTATGAAACAATATTGAGAGAGAGAGAGAGAGAGAGAGAGAAGAAGGGAGGGCTAAGCAGTAGTGAACGACCTCTCTCAAGTCAGGGCCTCTCACCCGATCTGCATCTCACAGTCAATAATGGCAAAAACCAGCAAGCATTCATTCATTCAGTTCGATTCCAACTCTATTCTAGGCTTTATCCTGCACATGGTTTGAATAGAAATTGAAACAGAGTCCTAACAATGGAAAGTCTAATCAACTAGGGAAGTAACTTGCAACTTGGAAACTAAACTAGTATGGAAATAGAATCCTACTAAAATCTACTAAAATTGGTACGACACTATTGAACAGCTTGACAAGCAGATTGTCATCGGTTCTTTCCATTTTCTTGAGCTTGCTATTTGTGAGAGTTCTTGCGGCTGTACTTGAGGCCTTAAAATCTGTCGACATCAGTGTATCTGGGGATATGTTGCACAAGTGATGTAGATCAGGAGTGGCTCCAGGAGATAGGACCGCAGGCAATCAAATTGGGCCTGGCCCAATTAAAGGTAACCAGCCCAGCCAGGCCAGAATTAAGGAGCCGCCAGCAAGCTATAGCCGACAGCACTACAGCACTATTAGCTAGGATTTTTTATTAGTTTCTTAATTGTTAGAGATTCTATTTCCATTGTTTAGTTTCCTAAAATTTAGGCTAGTTAGTTTAGAAGTCTTAGTTGCTTGGAGACTAAGACTTGCCTAAAATCTAAGTCTCCTAATTCCAGTTTTTTAGAAACTTTCCTATTTTTGTGTTTTAGAAACTTCCTAGTTTATAAAGGAGGTTTACTTTCTCTAGGATTAGTTTATTTCCTATTTTATTTGTAATGTTTCAAAGACATAAATAAGAGAATAGAGGCTGGCGGCAGCTAGTAGATTTTTCCAGAAAAAAGTAAAGATTAAAACTTCTATTTTCTAGTTGAGTCTCTCAAGGTTGTGAGACTCAACCAATTGTTTCTTCCTCTTTCTTTGAGATTCTAAGCTTTGTTTTAGTTCACAATCAATCAATATTGGCTGGCGACACTGTTCTCTGCTGAGTATAATAAAATCTTGCTGATCTGCTACCAATTTCCATCGACATTAGCTGAACTACAACCAGATCTGGGCGGCACCAGGTACAGCAGGTTTGTGACTTCTGTAACTGTGCCAATTCTTCTCAGATTCTCCTCAGATTCTGAAGGGTGTTCACACCTGTTACAAAGGTCATCCATACCAAGTTTCAACTAATTCCGACGGTTAGATTTAAAGATAAGTGGTTTTCTTCACTGTTTTTTACTGCAGATTTTGTGTTTGGACTGAATAGAGATCCTGTAGCAAAGAGGGATTGTTAATTTGAGTTGTCTAAACCCTCTTTGCCACCACTAAGTAGCTTAGATAGTTAGATTCTAGTTGGTATTCTTTCCTATTCCTACTATAAGTCTTTCCTATTGGTTCCTATCAGTCTTTAGGGGTAGGTAGCTGTAATTACTTTTAATTTCCTACTATGTAACGGATTGGATTTATTCTAAATAAACTCGTACAACAATAAGAGATCCTCTCTCTCTCTCTCTCTCTCTCTCTCTCTCTCCCCCCACTTGCAGGTACTGGTTACATGTCCTAGTTTGTTACTTGGTATCAAAGCTATCCAGGTTTCCATTTTGAGAATCATTTAAAGGTCTTTGCTATGGTGTGCAGCCACCACTGTTGCCTCTGCTGCATCTGAATAAGTTTTTTTTTTTAATCATTATCTTTCAATTTTCTTCTATGTTGGCATCTGTGGGAGTTGAAGATCCGATCGGGGTGTGAAGTTGGATGCTGCTTGTGTCTTTGCCTTACACGTGAAATTGGATCTTCTCTGTTCATATTGGTTTAATTACCTCTATTTCTGGGTGGTACTTGCATCCCAATAGAATCGAGTTGATCTCTCTCATACTGTTACCTTTCATTCTGATAGTTTGTGGGGTATTCACAAAGTCTTAGGCAACTCAGACTATTAAATCCAAGTCTACAAATCTATCTAGTTGGTGAGTTTTCATCAAAACTTCAGATCTGGTTCTTCCTGTACCACCATATCTAACTTGTAGAATTTTTTTTTTTTACTTTAATCCTTGATCACTGGGTTTGCTATTGGTTGGATTCCAGAGGGTTGTGTTGGGATTCATGTTCTACAATTTCAGTATTTCACTTCAATCAGACTTCTCATGCAAGAGTCCTATCATCCGGAATAGAGGCAGGTTATCGCTGGCTACTGGTTTATCGAGAGGAAGAAGATTGTGGGGAGTACAAAATTGTTCCTTCTGTCAGTCACCGTGAGTTGTGACAAGGACTGTGTAACAATCCCTACGTTTATATGGTGAATCCAACAGTGTTTCTTCTATTTGTCACCATGACCTGTGACAGGAGTTGTCACCAAAATCCTCATCTATTTCATCTATTTGTCACCTTGACTTGTGACTTGAGGTTATTGGCACAAGGGTCCTATAATGTTTTGGTTATCGTTTTGCCATTCCTATCATTATTTTCACTTATGTTGTTTGTGGTAGGCCCATATTGCCCCGTATGCAGGATTTTGCTACCCGGAGCTCCATTAATTGTGGCTTATTGAATCCAAAAATTTCAGGGTTATTATTCTAGGTACAATTTAGCTGTTGTTTGGTTCTCCATGTGACGGCTCTTCTTTGTTCTTCCTCCCCGTGTCATTCGTCCATGTGAGGGGGAGTTTGAACCCATTGAGGACTATCGTTGAAGCCTATTGAAGATTTATTATTGAAGCCCGTCGCCAACTGCCTACTGAAGATTATTTTATTGGGATCTTATTTGCGGCTGCTCTTTCTTATGGGATTTATTGTGATGCTGCCATTTGAGATGTTGATTATTGCTGCCATTCTGCCATATGATGGTGAAATATTCTTTATTGCATCCTATGCATTAGTTGTCCACGTTAAATTTTTTTACATGAGGGGAGATTATTATTATTTATTTATTCGTGTCATCTGCTTGCATCCTCGGCAGTAATTTTATCCATGAAAATGGTATTCACAACAATACAATTTATCCGGTCTACAGCAACCTTGTGATGTCTGGTTCACAGCAACCTTTTGTTGAGTGGCTCACAGCAGCCATATGTTGTCTGGTTTACAGCAACCTTCTGCCGAGTTGTCCACAGGAACCATATGTGGTCTGGTACTCTGGCTTACAGCAACCTTATGCTGAGTTATTTGGTTTCCAATGGCCTGATGCTGATACCTGGATCGCAGCAACCTATGTTGCAATTTTATCTGTGACCTCTATTTGGGACTCAAAAGTGCATTGGATTTTGCACTTTTTTTTTCTTCTTTGCTACGGCTTACTACCTGCCTTCCTTGGGAAGAGCTTATGATGTTGATGTTGATGTTGCTGATACGATATTTTGGATTGCAGATTGGTGCTCTCCACCACATATTATGTTCGTTGATGATGGTTATGTTGGGTTTATTCGACATGACAATTTTTATCTACTGAAACTGCTGATGATTGGTGTTCTTGGGTTGATATTGCACCATAATGAAGTTCTCTTTATGCTCCCTAGAATCTCCAACCGTTATATATGTTTAAGATCGATTGCAGCCCCCCCGGGGGCCGGGTACTTATCAGGCGCCCAGTCTTTCCTATATGTTCCTATTTACCTTTAGTGCTAGGGCGCCCACCACGTAAAGGATTGTTTTATATGTTTAAGATCGATTTTGCAGTTCATATCTATTCAGTTCTTCTTGGTAATATATATACACGCACACACAAACACACACTCCAGTTTGAAGGGGAGTGTTAAAGTGTATCTACCGAGAGGATATGTTGATTAACTTAGATTCTAGTTGATATTCTTTGCTATTCCTACTACAAGTCTTTCCTATATGTTCCTATTTAGCCTTTAGGAGTAGCTAACTGTAAGTAGTTTCAGTTTCCTACTATGTAAAGGATTGGTTTTATTATAAATAAACTGCCAGTACCTTAAAAGATCTCATCTCACTATCCCCTAGCTTCTCTCCATTCTCTTCTTCTCCCTCTCTCTCTCTCTCTCTCTCTCTCTCTCTCTCTCTCTCTCTCTCTCTCTCTCTCTCTCTCTCTCTCTCTTTGCAGGTATTGATTACAGATCCTGGTTTGTTACGAAGTTGTTAAGTCTGACTGTGATCTATCCAGTCCTTTTAGTAAGTTTCCTTATTAGGCTAGGTTGTTTAGAAAGTTTAGGTGACTCCAAAGCAGGCCATGTATGTAGTGTCCTTATCTGTCTTTGCTTTGTTTTCAGTTTCCTTTTTAGAGTCTGTTTTGTCCAAAACATTCAGTCATATATACATTGTAACAGGCACAGCCTCACCCACGCTTTGAGTTAATGAGATTAGGCTTCAGCCTTCTCCTATTTGGTGGTGATCCAGAATATTGGCACTGTGGTGACTCAGTTCTTGCCCTGTTGTGGTGATTCAGAAGGTTGATTGGGGGTGATTCCAAGGTCATATCCCCCTCCTCTCTATCTTCTGATTTTTTCAAAACAGAATCCAAATAAGTACATACTGCACATGCTATTTCTCTTCCAGTTTTCCAAATTCTGTTGGGTTGAGATTCTTGCTTGTTCTGTTGATTGAATCCTGTTGCATTCCTTTTCTAATTATTGTTTAAGATATCTTTGAGTACTGCTTTCAAATGCTTCGTAAAAATTTAGTCTTGGCCATTGATTTCAGTTTTCCTTCTCTGATTGGGATTTCTGAATCTTCCCAATCTGAACTCTGATTTCAACTCTGGTTGCAGATTTGGCCATCAATTGGTATTCTTAAGTGATTGCTGTTTTCAAATCCAAACTTGATTCAGTTTTCCTAGAATTCTTGTTGAACTTTACTTTTTAAATTAAGTATTTAAAAAAAACTCTACTTTCTAAATTTGAATTCTTGAGCTGAAACTGGAATCTGATCTGATCATTGTTTTGCTTATTAATACTGCTTTTCTTATTTGATTGAGTCTTTCAATCAAGCAGTCCTGATTTCTTGATTTCTGAGATCAATTCTGAACCGGTGATACTGCTCTTGACATTCTATTCTCGCCTACAAATAAGGCCTTCGACCAGAACCCTGTCCCTATCTGATTCCATAATTTGAGTCTATCAGATTTCTCCTGAGTCTAGTTTCCAAACCATCACTATGATCCTGAATTTTATGCCGGAATTAAAATCCTTATCATTAGGTGATTTATAAGTTATAACCACAAAAAAGGGCTTAGTTTATTATAGGTTAAATTTGGGAGTTTCTTACATAGTAGGATTTTATCTACAATTAATGCAAATTATGGTTCCTAGAAAAGCTCCTACATCCTTGAATTCAAATTTCTCCTCAAGTTGCGAAATTTAATTCTAATTTGCAAAGAAGACTAACAAAAAATGTCTCAAATTTCCAACTCTGAATCATTTCCTTTAAACTATCTGGTCCATATCTTCCTGACCTTTAAACTATCCAATCCATACCTTATTGTGGGAATTGTTACCATTACCTCTAAGCTGTATATTCAATCCCAGAAAGAACACAGAAAAGGAAACTAAGAAATCCCCAATCCCAACCATTCCTGATCAAATTACCACAGTGAACCTTCTTGTCTCCATAGTTGCTTGTCACTTCACTTCAATAATTTCCCATCAACAAAATTATGACCAAAATTCATCAATCCACCTCAATGTTTCTGACTTCCAATTGATTGATTTCAGCATTATAAAGGTAAATAAATACTTAAGTATTGTAGAAGAAGATCTGAAGGAGTATTGCAAAGTAAGCAAACATACCCCTTGGGAATCACCCATAATTTCAGTGATCCATTTCTAAGAAAGAGAGGGGCAAAGAAGGAGAGCAGATCACCCTCTGATCTCTATGCACCAATCTTGCTCTCAAAAGCCTGAAAGAGCTCCAATTAATGCTAATCAGTTTTCTTCTCAAAGCTGTAGCTGCAAATTTTATTAAGGAGGTTAAAAATATCAGCCAGATACGTTATACTATTCCTTATGCATAAGAGGGTTTTCTCGTCATACATATTTGAAGTTACCCAGAACTCTCTAACAATTTCCGTACCTTACTTCATAACTCTGAGATCTGGGTTCCACTTAAATCTCAGTTTCCTTGAGAGGTCAAAAGGCCACCATTGTTAATCATCGAATCATGTAATTGGTATCTCTCTTAAATGTACCATTTCACACAGTCATCACATAGGTTGCATTCAAATGGAGCAGCAGAAATTTGTTCACTAATTTTCTATTTTATTAAATAAACTAGTAATAATTCTAGTTGTGCGAACCCCATAGAAATAAAGTAGTTACTCCCTGCCAAGAGGAACTGAGTCAAACCTAAGTTGAGTCATGAGTGGAGAGCCAGAGCCGTAAGACTTGCTAGACAAGCAGCAATTCACACGCTTCAAATCTTGGATTACACTAGTACATCCCTTAAGTTAGCACATTTAAGTAATTAAGAGTAATTATCTCCTCCGCATTCCCCAACTGATAATTTCTCAATGCCCTCAACAGGAATCAAGTGTAATAAATTGAGAGTTTTAAAAAAAAAAAAATCAAACAGCTAAGAAATAGAATCAGCAGAGGAAAAGTAATCAAAAATGGAATCATAAATTTTAAAAAAAAATCAAATTTTGGATAAAAGACTCACCTCCACTCTCCTTCCTCGTAAGGGGAGTAATCAATATCTTCTTTTCTAACGCAATTGAACATCAGAGCAGCCAACGACGCGAAGATCCCTACGAGATTTCAAAACGAAATCGATAACGATTAAAGAACAGAAGGAATAAAAAGAAGAATAAGAATAGAAAGAAGAAGAGAAAGGAACAAACCAGGGAGGTAATGCACGAAGGAGACCTTCACGGAACTGCAAACAACGGCGTCGACCCAGAACCACCAGCCGGCACCAAATACGGCACCGGCAAAGCCAGGACCAAATATCGCCCATAACTCACTCAAATCCATCAATCCCTCTCTGAAGAATTTCGTCAATCAAACCCTTGTGCTCCTGTTCTGCTTAACACCACTACCGCAGGGACAACCAGAGGCAGTAGCAGAAAAAGGCAAGGACTGCAGAGGGGGAAAGAGATGGGAAAAGTTTCCTTCGTTGTCCCGAGTGTGGAGACAGATACAGAGTGACAAACACGCAACAGCGCAACGAAATACTAATTTTTTTTCCTTTTTTTACGAAAATTTTTTATTGTTTTGCTCTGCTTTTCTATTCATCATGTAGAGAAGATAGATAGACGGTTAGGCCAGCAGCCAGCTCATAGGGTCTCTTTTGGGTTTTTTTTTTTTTTTCAACTCTAGATGCCTGGGACTCTGACTAGAGTCAGTAACTATTAGAATTCAAATCCTCTTCTGACCGGGACGGTCGGGTCGGATGACAGATACGTGGGTCTTGGGTAAATTTAATTTCCTATCCAAGCCTACACTCAAGCTTACAAATTGAGTCGATAGATGTGTTGGCTTAGATATGGGGCTCAGATTCACCCAAGACCCAAGTATCGATCATCTGATGGGGACGTCCCCATCCTCCCAGAGGAGAGGATGTGGATCCGTAATTATTAAATGTGTAAGAAAGGGAAAATAAATCTCTCATACCCCTTATGCCAAAAAAAGAAAAATGAATGGGAAAAAAAATGAGTGCCTTGAAACACAAAGTGAAGATGATAGAGTTGAACTTCGAACGATTTGGGACGATGCAAAAGTGCTGGTAGAACATCCACTAATTATCGTTGTCTGGCTGTTTTTCAATAAGGAGTTAATATTGTAGTGGCGTGGTGGCATGGGGATCCAATGGTGGAGTTCATTGGGCAAATGTCTCGATGCATTCCCAGTCGTCGGGTCTCATACCCCGCACTGCAGTGTAAGATCCAAATCCGATGTCTTCCAATGGTATTTCATTGGTAATTCCATTTTTTTTCAGGAAATAGTATTTTTCAAATACTATCCAATCGATGGTATAAAAATTGGGCACTACTTTAGCCATAGTTATTTAATTCGTGAATTATTCCTATGAACGGAAAAATACGAATTACTCGACCAAACTCAATTATATTCAATGATTTGGAATAAATTGTTCCTTTTTGGTTTAGAGATAAATATCACGATTATACCATATAATTCAGATACTAAAAAAAACCATTAATACAACCTAGTGGAAGACTTAAAGCCTTCACTACCATTCCCAAACAAAGTTTTTCGAGAAAAAAAAAAAAAACTAATGCCTTAACTATTTGCATCTCTTCCAATCTAAGATTAAATATGAGTCTAAAAATCACACCATAATACTAATTTTGTTTTCTTTTGCAATGTGAGATTAAATATGAGTATAAAAATCTCACCATAATACAAAACAAGTCATTAATTTCTTTTGCTGAAATCTAACAATTCATATGCATATATACTATAATGAAATCCAACAATAATAATCCATTTTTCTAAACACATGCGCTTCTATCATGTATTATATTGTTATGAATTAAATATTATTCTAATTTTATGTCACTTATATATTATACAAGTATGATAATTGATTGATATTGTGAAAAAAAAAACACTAAATATTAAAAATTAGAAAAAATTTCATATACACCCCATCAAGGATTGCTAACATCATCTACACTCACAAGATTGTAAAAACATCAACTACCACCTAAAAACTTTACTGTGCTAATCAAAGAAGTCAACTCCATCACAAGATTCCCGTTAGATGCTGATGTCAACTGCATTAAAATATTTCATGGACGATACTACCCTTTTAGTCAGGTTAAAAGACCATTACACCTTTTATGTGATTTGTTACCGTATCCCCAATTTTGCTTTCCTTTCGTAGCAGTAAAAGAAAAAGAAAAGAAAACCCTCGAATCCTCTTCTCAATAAGGACAACGACAACCATAAATACTTCTTCTTCTTCGTCATCGACAGTGCATATCTTCATCTTCCCCAACTATGGTTCTGCTTGCAACGACAAAGTAAATCAATCGAGAACCGGACAAAACTGAAGCATAAATGTAATGGGGAGCAGAGTATCTCACAAGTTGCCCTCACCAAAGCACTGCAAATTCAGATTCAAGAATACCGTAAGATCAAGAGATCAATTCGAGAAGAATTGGATGACGATATAAACAATTTGCGCAAACAAATTCGGGACTTTGAAAATTCAAGAACCAGCAACTCAAAGAACTTGGGGACTTGAAAGAATCCTGCAGCCAAGATCGACAGATCAAGAACCAGATCTGAATTCCTTTTAGTCGTTTCGATTATCGTCGTCATAATTGTGAACTGCAGGCCATTGAAGAGGATGAAGATAACCAGATCTGATTTCCACATCTCTTTACATGGCAGATCGTTTTCCAAAAGATTCAAGAACAGCAGCAACCTAGAAACAAGAAAAACAAAAAAAATATTTTGCTCGAAAAATTGTCTCGATTTTGATTTGACGGAAGGAAGTTTTTCGTCTATGACACAAAGGCAGAGAATCTAGTTCAGATCAGTAGCAACAAAACAAAATAGGAAAACCAAGTTCAGAATATGGAAAACAAACCAATACTTAATTAAATTAGCACATTAGATCGTCGAAATAGATCTAAATCTGTAAATCTGAGACAAACAAAACCCATCAGTAACCTTGTTACAGCAACAATCATTCAGTAAAATCCCAAACCTAAGAGCAAGTAGGTTGAAGAAGCAAAACAAAAAAAATACAGATCTATGATAATTTCGATGAAGCGTGGATGGAATTGAAAACAGATCTACAAATAAACTAAAACAGAATAACTTAGTTGTTTAATGGAGGATAAGAGAGAGGAAGAAGGGGATGTGATCTTTGGCTTCCCACCTTAGACCTTGTTGAAATCTCATCAACACACCATAGCTACTCACTAGACAACACTGAATCTCACAGTGAATTTTGAATCACACAAAAAATAAGGCAAATCCAACTTTTATTAATTTTTGCATCTAAGTCTATAGCTTCTTTATTCGTTACATCTGCAGAGAATAGAGTCTTGAACTTGGGGACTTGAAAGAATCTCGCACCCGCAGTGCAGCCATTAATGGAGAATCCAATGATATTTGTCAAATTCTCTCCGCTCTTGTTTCTACTGGTGTTAACATCCTCATGTACAAAGACGACTAAATTTTTCTAGAACGCAGAGGGGACTCCAGAAATGGGATGCAGCAGATGGGATGCCGCCGTGGACGCACAATGCAAAGGTGAAAAGGAAAGAGGGAGAGAAAGTTTGATTTGAAGGTCAAATTAGTAAATCAATATAATTTTTTAATTTTTCAATTTATAAAAGAAGACGTAAAACTGTATTTCAATAATTTTAATGATTTTCGTCTGTTAAGTGGACCTAGGTGATGTTTTTGCAATCTTATGGGTGTAGATGATGTTAGCAATCCTTGATGGGGTGTAGATGAAATTTTTTCTATAAATTAACATCCGAATTTTTTGTTCGAATTTTTTTTAGACAAAAGAATAATTTTCGAATTGATCGAAATTCAAATTTTATTTTGAGTCTGGTTTTTTTTACCTCTTTTTTTTTTTTACCAAATTCTTGAATTACTAAAATAAATCATTCTGATCTATTCTTCTTCTGAATAATTCCTGAATCCAAATTTGCTAACTATGACTTTAGCTAGAGACGTAATGTAGAATCCACTCGGCCTGATTTTCTATTAGATAATAGTCAAAACATGTTGTGTTTGCACCATCTTAAAATATTAGGTTTCTAATGATAAAACAAATCTTATTGTGAATTTTGAACTAATTTTAAAACACCAAGGGTATCGTTATAGTTTGATCCGTCAACCCCACCAAGGGTTATTTCAATCATTTTTTAAAATCTTTCCACTTGTGAGGAGTAACACTCCAACAATCTATATTCATCATTGACGAAAATATCTTTAGGGTGACAAAATTGAGTGTCTATAATATACAACAAAGTCAAGTGTTAGTATCTTTTGGATTCACAGACCATTGATTATGCATTTTAAATAACTCAAAACTCTTTTTCGTAGCTTCTAAGTATGAATTCTTTAGGGCTCATAAAACTATAACAAAAATTGTCACCCCCCATTTCTGATACATATATAATTTGAAGTATGACTGAACCGACACACAATTTATGTTCGGTCCAACCCAGAATTACATAAGCCGTATGAACCTCCACCAATCCCACACCAGTCAAATGCCATGAAACACGAATCAGAGTAAATGCAATAGCGAAAATATAACTAAGTAAACCAAGCTTCTATTTGATCATTTAATAAAATAATACTGAGTTTGTTTATGTCTTATTCTTAATCCACATCAAATCATCAGAAGGTTCATAAAGTAATTTTAAATACTTATATCCATGATCAAAGGTAAATGTATATAAAAGTTCAATAAAAAAAAATAAATGCTTGAGTCATTTCCTTCACTTGAACACGCAAGCATCACATTCGCAATCCCCATCGTACTCTTCCTCCTCTAGTGTCTGCACATCTAGCTAAGCGAGGTTGGTGACAATAGGAGCATTCACATAATCTGCAACCGTAATACCTGCATTATCAGCTAAAAAAAATATCATACGCAAGGGTAGAATCTCAAACTTGAGCTTAGTGAGAAATAGACAAGCAAGCAAGTAATAATGCATGATAATTTATTATACACAGCAAAAGTCTAGTATAATGTATGCTAGTGGTAAGGTAAGGTCTGATCACACTCGCCAAATGTAAGACCCGCACTCTATGAACCCGATCTAAACCTTTAATTTATGTCGTAACAGGTCTTCCAATCATCACCGGGCCAGACGGGATAAGCGGATGACAACTAGGTATGAAAACGGACCTAAAAATGATATTGTTTCATACCAGTCGATGGTACCGGTCGACCAGTATGTCTGCGTAGGCAGACTACTTAGATCCGAAAACGGATCTCTACGGGTCCCACTTTCCAAATATCGAACCTAAGGACTTTCCTAACGTAAGGGAACTTCCTAAACTCAATCCTAGTCTATTTAAGGACCCCTTAACCTCCTTAAATCTCTTTCATTGATCCTCACAAACCCTAGAGAGGAGAAAGAGATCGAAGAAGGAGAAAGAGATAAGGAAGGAGGGAGAGGAGCCGCCGTTGCCGTTGGACGAAGAACACCCTACTTGCGAACCAACGGTAAGTGCTTGAACTTCTCTCTAAGTTAAGTGTTATAGAAGGTTAGTCATGAATGGATCAATACCATGCAAGGCGAGGTATTGATCTAAACCTTTGAATTTACCGTCAAACCCTAATACAGTCGATAACCCTAGATTCGAGTTCTATGTTGAGGATCATCGAAACTAGGACTTGAATGGAGTATGAAACAACTCTAACTCGTTGCTCAGATCTAGAATGTATAGGAGAAACCCTATAATCAATAAGGGGTAACCGACAGAAGGCGAAAACCGAGCTTATGGTCTTCCGAAGGCATACCGGTCGCACCCTATGCGATCGGTACTGCGACCGGTACCTCTCGGAGACTGGTCTGTGGGGACCGGTCGACCATGGTCACACCGTTCCCCATACTATCATGACCGGTACCTGCGATCGGTACGTGCAATCGGTATGCACTATGGAAGTATTTTTGACCCAGTTGGTTTTTTCGATCAACGTAAACCCTAAGAAAACTATTCTAATTCAACCCTAACATCGTGTAGGACCTTGTGACAGCGAGTTTGGATTCTGTGACATAGAGCAAGCTATCAATCAAGCGTCAGGTAAGGGAATCGGACTTAAACCCTTATAATTTAATAACAGTAAAACGTTGTTAATAATTATGATTCTATGGAATGGTGTTTGTGCATACTCGCATGTCATCTTTACTTTCAGTTATTATATTGTTCATGCATACTCGCTATGCTAGGATGTGACTGTTAGGTATGTGATTATTTTCGTTGGTGTGTAGAATGGGAAGGGCCTGGGGTCTGGGATCATTCCTCACACTAGCACCTTTTCGTATTGTTTCTATCTTAGCATGCTTGGTGCGGGTAGGGTATCAGGGGGAGAAAGTGGCACTGTGGTCTCCGGCCTGGCCACTAGACTCTAGCTCTATCTCTATGCCATAGGGAGCTGTGCTGGGATAGGGCCTACTGTGATGACATATAGGATTGGTTAGTCGCGAGCCCAAATTGCAAGCCCTCGTCAATAGGAGCTTACATGTTGGTATGGGTAGAGCATCAGGGGAAGTGTTGGCGGTGTTTGATCCAGACGCTTTAGCTCTATCTCTATTCCATGGTGGGTGCATGTGGGACGACAGTGATGTTTGATCCATTGGGCGGATTCACACACTCGTGTATAGAGGTGCGGTGGTCGTCAATCCTTTCTATAGCACATTGCAAACTTAAAACCAGACCATAATATGAATGTTACTCATGCATGATGTGTGTTACATTGTCTGATTTCTTACTGAGCTAAGTTGTGAGCTCACTCTTGTGTACACACTATTTTTAGATGTTGATGCAGGTTACACTGTGGAGGACTACATGGACGCTCCAGTATATGGAGGTGTTGCTGCCTTGGAAGTGCAAGCAGGGGAGGACGAGCATGACGCTTCATGCGAGTGCCTTTTCTGCATGTACCTTTAGGATGTTGGATTTGTTTATTTTATTTATTTTCAATTGAATTTACAAATGATGTAAGGATAATTATTTACGTTTTGGTGTTTTGAATAATTAGATATTTTATTTAAATTATCAATAGAGAACTCAGTTCATTTAATTTAAGACTTTCGCTGTATTTTATTATATTCTGATTATGGTTATGTGCAATGGTTTGTATGAGTGGACACGATCTTATTGAGATCCTGGCATAAACCATTGGTTCAGTTACGGTTCACTCACACTTCTGGTTCAGTCAGAATTGGGGTGTGATAATTTGGTATCAGAGCTCTTAGGCTCTGTCCAACAGACCATACATTCACTTGACTGAGTCAATGAACTGAGATAGTAAAAATTTAAAAGCCTTAATAAAAATGCACTTTAAGTACCTGTTTAATGCCTGAGACTAAATACGAAAGAGCATAATAGACTATACTAAATGTTAAATTAATAAACAGTCATGCTCTAGATATGAATCTTAATGACAAGTGAGAAAAATCATAAACTTCCACTAAATTGAAAAGAAAATTGTATCAAGAGTTAATTGTACCACAGGGTACAGTCCACAAGCTGGACAGTTACCCTGTTATAATAAAAACCATACTGAGTGGAGAGAAAAATAAAGTGATCTATCATGGGGTTGGGGGCATAGGAGGAATAGGGTCAGCAATGTCATAATCACGCTCATAAGCTACCCTGAGCCAGTGTACCTGCCCCTGCATGACTCTGAGGCTGCGAGATAGGCGCCCTAGGTTACAGTTCATCTTACACTGGGCATCCCGAATCTCCATAAACATACCCATCACGGTATCGGGAGGAGGCTGGGATGGTCCCGCTGCAGGTATGGGCTGCGGTTTCAGTGCAAGGATGTCCTCCATCTGATCATCATCATCCCCTGCCTCTTCTGCATAAGCCACATTGGCTGTTGTTGCTGCTGCTGCCACTGCTGCTACCCTCCTAAGCGGACGAGGACGAGCCTCTAGCTCCTCATCACTGATTGGCAGATTGCCCATTGTTATTCCCAGGTTGACACTAAGAGGGGGGGTGAATCAATGACCACTAAAAATCCTCTTCCACTATACTGGTTCGGTCTGTTGCTATGGACAATGCTGCCAAGAGCTGTTGATCAATTTGTGTTATGCTGCCTTGAGCTGATTTTACTTGAGACTTTCTCACAGACAATCTGTCAAACACATTTCGTGCACACACCAACCACACACCTACAGGTATCCATACCAGGGGCTTGGCCTGCCAAGTGTGTACACCCAGACCTGCAGCACACAGACTTCTAATCTACACTCACAAGCACATACATAGGGCACACAATATAATGTGGTTCACCAATCACACACTGTGATGGCTACTCCATGGGGAATACCCTAACTAGGGTTTCGTATATACCCAATACTCAACAATAATGCTACGGTTGCACCTACAACCCTGATGCTACAACATCAACCGCATTCACAGCTACAACTGTGTCCTAGGCATCAACCCCAACTCCAGTCAAGCACCCACTTGATAGGTTATACAATATGTATATCAAATGATTACAAACCCTTCCCATATAACACTGATACAGTAAATAGAGTTTGTGTGCGAGTTTACCTCCTGGTCTTGCTCACTACTGATGCAAGCCTCTTTGTGCTAGCATTTCGGCCTCCTCTCGGGCTGCATAGCTCATTCTTCACCACAAGGACTCCATTGGACACTCACAGCTGGTCCACACACTTTCTTCAAGATTCAACGAAGCTTTCATTGCCTTACACCACTAGTTGGAGTCTCAATCTCTCTCCGAGAAGCTTTAATGTAAAGTTTTCATCAAAATCGCCTTTTCAGATCTTCTACTCGAGCTTAAACCATTCCCATTGTCTTCTACTTCGAAATACATTCAATTTGACATATTATAGACCTCGATCTGAGATCGGACGGCTGAGATATGATCAAAAGAAGTTCGACGAGTGAGAACATTCCAAATGGAATCTTCGGCCCTGATTCGGTGCGCCGCGACGCACTCTATCGTCGCCGCATCTAACGCACGGTACGCCGTTGTCGATCGGTGATTGGCGGAGAAGGAATCATCACATTTGGACCGTTGGATCGGTCAGAGAAGTGCGGGATTACTTCTGGTCCTTCTGATCGGCCTCATCATGTCAGGCGCGATCGAGATGCGTCTCGGCCTTCAGATGCGCATCTTCTGCGCATGCGCACTTCATGCGCGCACCACCGAATCACGGATATGCTTTCGTGCGGCGCAACTCACCATAAACCATTGCCTCCAGCCAATGAGAAGGCTCGTGATGGACTTTGGGAGCGATTTCTACGCAACACCAGATCCCGCCTTTTTGTGAGCCCTTGATCTGGAATATAGCTAATGTGGCTTGATCCGAGCCACCCATATCGAATATCCCTCTTTATGAAATGACCAAAATGCCCCTGACAATATAGAAAATGGCCTCTGTAAGCATTAGTATCACCTGCAGGATTTTGGATTCCAGTAGGGTCCGAAACCCTTGCTTCTTTGCAGCATTTCATCGAACGTGTGATGTGCATGCCAACGGCTCCTGCGATGGCTTGCGGCACGTGTACGGCGATGCTGCTGCCGCAAGGCCTTGCTGCTGGACTGCCGTGCTGTGCACATGGCTTTGATTATGTGGGGCATCATCCATGTGCGCGGCATGGCCCTTGCTGTGTTGTGCGCATGGGCTTGCTGGCATGGCCTGTTGGCCTAGTGCCGTGGGCATCGGCCCTACTGGCCTGGCCAACCAAGGTGGGACCCACCTGGTCCCCACCCACTCTCTTTCCTCTTTCTCTCTCCTCTATTTTCTCTCTCTTTTTTCTCTCTCTTCTTTCTCTCTTCAGTTGGACTTTCTCATCAGCTGAGCTTCATTCTCTTCGACTGCTGCATCAACCCAGTTACTTTGTCTTGACTGCCCAATCACCCTATCTGTCAGAGAGTCCTACAGACACTCTCTCTCCTCTTTCTTTCTCAGATAGGAGCTGTCCACCTGTCTGACCATGCTTGCTATTGTCTGGACTCTGTCTGCTGAGCTATCCACTCTGTCTGCTGTGCCTACTGACATTCTCTCTCCTCCACATCATCCTGCCAACTGTCTAGAGGTTGCCAACAATGACAACACATACAATACAAAATTGCTGACAACATCACAACTTGGCCAAGGTTCCAACAATCTCCCCCTTTGGAATTGTTGGCAACCTACCTACATGATATCTCCACTTGATATCAAGTACTAACACAGCCTTTCTCAGCCTTTCTCTCTCCCTTTGACAACAAGTCCCAAAGGACATATAAACTCCCCCTAGAAATGCACCCCCTTCATAGGTGCTCTTCCTTCATAGGAACTCTTTTTACACAGCCTCACCTGTAAGAGTGCCCACCGCAGCTTTCCAATCCTACAGATGAAAGATGATGCTATGTAGTCAGCAACTCCCCCTACACATGTGCCATCTACAATGTGCTCAGAGTCACTACTCCTAGCTGAGCTCTGAGTTTCTCAAAAGAGTCTTTTGGAAGAGCCTTGGTGAAGATGTCTGCCACCTGATCTGCTATAGGAACAAAGTCCAATCTCACTTCCCCTTCAAGCACTTTCTCCTTCAAATAATGATATCTGATGTCAATGTGCTTGGTCCTTGAGTGTTGCACATGATTCTTGGATATGTTAATGGCACTCATGTTGTCACATTTGATGACCACTGGCTCTTCACAGATAATACTGAAGTCTGACATCTGTCTTTTCATCCAGATTACCTGAGTGCATGTAGCTGCTGCTGCAATGTATTCTGCCTCTGCTGTAGATAAGGAGACAGACTCTTGTTTCTTGCTGTGCCATGCTACTAAGCTCTCTCCCAAAAAGAATGCACCACCACTAGTGCTCTTTCTATCATTAATGCTACCAGCCCAGTCTGCATCTGAAAATGTTGTCAAAGTGAAACTTCCAATCTTTGGATACCATAATCCATAGTCTGTTGTGCCTTTCAGATATCTGAGTATCCTCTTCAATGCCATCAGATGAGTCTCCTTTGGACAAGCCTGAAATCTGGCCACTAGGCATACTGCTTGCAAAATATCAGGCCTTGAAGCTGTCAAGTACAGTAGACTGCCAATCATTGACCTATACAGTGTCTGATCAACTGTTGGGGAGTCATCTTCTGAACTCAGCTTGATATTCACTGTCATTGGTGTCCCCACTGGTTTACAGTCCTCCATCACACATTTCTTCAACATCTCATTGGTATACTTCATTTGAGAGATGAAGATGCCATTTTCTCTTTGATGAATTTGCAGCCCCAGAAAGTAGGACATCTCAAACTCTGTTCTCATTCTCTCAGCAAACTTCTTGCAAAGCTTCTCACAGTGCCCTCCAAAGATGATGTCATCCACATAGACCCCAACTACCAGTTGACTGCTGTCTTCTGTCATGACATATAGGTTGCTGTCCATAACTCCTCTTCGCAGACCCAATTTATGCAGATATGTGTCAAGCCTTTCATACTAAGCTCTTGGAGCTTGCTTCAACCCATATAGAGCCTTCTTCAATTTGCAGACCATATCTTCATCATTATTGAGTTGGAACCCTTCAGGTTGCTCAGTGTATACTTCCTCTTCTAGATTGCCATTCAGGAATACAGATTTCACATCCATTTGATAAACCTTGAATCCTCTGTGCATAGCTAATGCTAAGAACATTCTGATAGACTCCAGCCTTGCCACAGGTGCAAAAGTCTCATCAAAATCAATTCCTTCAACTTGAGCATATCCTTTGCATACAAGTCTGGCCTTGTTTCTCACAACCTGGCCTTCTTCATTTAATTTGTTCCTGAAAACCCACTTTGTGCCAATCACATTTTTGTCTGTTGGTCTAGGAACTAGCTCCCAAGTGTTGTTCTTTTTAATTTGGTCAAGCTCATCATTCATAGCTTTCAACCAAAATTCATCATTGCTAGCTTCATGTACAATTTTAGGCTCTATCTCAGACAATAGTGAATAAGCAGTAGCTTTCATCCTTCTGATTTGTATGCCTGCATTTGGATCTCCTATCACTTGATGATTAGGATGAATTTTCAACCATCTGTTGTCTTTTGGTCTGCCATCTTTCTGCATTTCAGTATGAATCTCTTGCACTTCAGATTCTTCTTCATCTTTCTGCCCTTTGTCACCTGATAGACTGTCATCTTCATCAAGTTCTTCAAGAATGGACCCTCTTGGTTCAGCCCGTTTTTGGTTCCCTAGATTCTCATCAATTTTCACATCTGAACTTTCAACAATTCTTCCTAGTCTCTTTTTGTAGCACCTATATGCCTTACTCTTGAAAAAGTACCCAAGAAATATGCCTTCATCAGCTCTGTCATCAAATTTTCCAAGATTTTCTTCCTTTCGCTTGATGTAGCACTTTGAACCAAAAACCCTGAGATACTTCACAGTAGCTTTCCTCCTAAACCACAATTCATAAGGTGTTTTGTTCTCATGAGGCCTTAGGAGACATCTGTTGGTGATATGCACTGTAGTATAAATGCCTTCTCTCCAGAAATGCTTTGCTGTGTTATTTTCTGTCATCATAGTTCTAGCCATTTCTTGCACTGTTCTGTTCTTCCTTTCAACCACTCCATTTTGCTGAGGTGTTCTGGCTGCTGAATGTTGAATTCTGATCCCACTTTCACTGCAGAAGTTTGAGAATTCACTCCATGTAAATTCTTTGCCTTGATCAGACCTTAAACACTTAATTGTGTTTCCTGTCTCATTTTCCACTCTCTTCTTGAATGCTTTGAACTTGTCAAGAGCTTCAGTTTTGTCCTTCAGAAACATCACCCAGGTCATTCTAGAATACTCATCTATGAACAAGATGAAGTATCTCTCACCTCCTATGGCATGTGTTCTCATAGGTCCACACAAGTCTGTGTGTATCAAGTCAAGTGGTTTACTTGAATGGTACTCCTTTGATTTATATGTAGTTATTGCCTGCTTACCCTTCTGACATGGACCACATACATGGCTCTCTGGAGTCTTTATTTTGGGAAGATCTCTCACTGCTTGCTCCTTGCTAATTATAGTTAAATTTTTGAAGTGAATGTGTCCCATTCTTCTATGCCACAACCAATTTTCATCTTCTTGAGTTATCATGCACTTGTTGATGGCATCTGTCAACACATAAAGATTTCCAACTGTTCTTTCACCAGCAGCCACTGCCTTTCCTGTTCCAACTCTGTGAACGACAAACCCTTCATTGTTGAAAGTGATCTCATGTCCTTGATCACATATCTGACTCACACTGAGTAGATTATGTTTTAATCCGTTGACATATTAGACATTGTGAGACTTTATCCTCCCATTGTTAAAGTTCACTGAACCTCTTCCTTTAACTCTGGCACCTTCATCATTTCCAAATTTCACTGTTCCTCCTTCTGCAGCATCGAGGCTTGTGAATTTTTCTTTGTTGCCAGTCATGTGTGTCGAGCATCCACTATCAAGAATCCATGTTGTTTTCTTTTGTTTGCTTTAAGTGCTGCTTGCACCAACAAAGAATTGTTCCTTTTCTTCTATGATTTTTCCACCCATGTAGCCTTGTCTTTCACTGTAATAGGCTTCCTTGTATTTCTCACCATTTCATTTTCTTCTTCTCTCTGAACTGATTTTCTTGGAGAATCTTTTCTTTCCTTCCTCTTAGCTTGCCTTTGAGATGGAAGGATTGTTTTGCAGTTTCTGGCTATATGCCCAAGTCTCTCACATCTATAGCATATTACTCTCTCATCAGCAAGAGGAGCAAATCTGTTTCTATCAATGAACACTGGAGGTCTTTGTTGTCTTTTACATTCTTCCACTCTATGTCCATAGGCATTACAGCCATAACAGTATCCTCTGAATCTGATTCTCTATACCTGCCTGTTTCTCTGAAACTGACCATTCTTCTGGAACTGACTTTGTTTTCTCTGACTGCCTTGCCTGAATGTCTTGAAGCCCTCTTCATCATTCTTGCTTTTAGTAGCTCTCATAGCTAGTGATTCCTTCTGCTTTTCTTTCACAAACACAATGGGATTACTTGCAGACCCCTTTTCTTTTATCTCCTCAGATAGCTGCTCAGTGTATCCAAGTCCAGATTTAATATGAGATGATCTCTGGTAACTTAGAATCTCATCAAGGATGTTGTCTTGTCTTCATCTTCAGAACTGTTGTTTTCTTCATCTTCTTGTAACTTGACATTCTTATCTTTTGACTTTAGAATGGTTACATGAGGGACTTTTGTAGTAGCTTCAGCATGATTTTTCTCCTTTGTAGACTTGGCCAAATCTGCCTCAAGTCTTACAATTACTTCCTCAAGCTTCTTACACTCAGAAGCCTTTAGTGTAAGATCATTGTCAAGCTCATCAGTAATTATTTTTGCTTTCCTGAGAGTTTCCATAATTTCAGCATTTATCTCCTTTGCTTGGTTGAGTTGCTCATTCAAGTTTTTGTTCTTCTTTCTTTCTGACTTAAGCTCTGTAAGTGCAGAAAGCAACTCTGCTTCAAGATCTGGATTGTCATCATCTTCAATTCTTTTCTTGACATTCTCACCTTTCCTTTTTGTTGTTTCACAACCTGTAGGAGTCTCTTCAAGTTTTGCCATAAAGAGAATATCATCATCATTTTCATCTTCAGACTCATCAGAGAGGTCATCATGCTTTGATAGATAACTTCTCTTTCTTGGAATGAATTTGTTCTTTCCTTTCTTTTCTTGGCTTCCTTTAGACTCTTCTTCATCAGAATCATACACTCTACCCTTTTTCTGGCACTTAGAGGCAATGTGTCCTAAGCCACCACAGTTGAAACATTTCATTGAAGACTTGTTTTTGAACTTCTCAGATCTCTTCTTGAGTTTGTTAGCCAGATAGGCTATAAGTTCATCATCTAAATCATCTATGTCCTCCACTGCATCAGCTTTTGAGTCTTCCACTGGATCTTTCATTTTTAATTTTTTAAAGGCTTCAAAAGCGGCTTCCTTCTCAGCTGGCACTGGCTCAATCATTCTCATCTCATAGGTAATCAAGATACCATGTAGTTCATCTATGGTCAAAGTATCTAAAGTGGCAATTTCTTTAAGGGCTAACACCTTGGTATTATATAGTTTTGGGAGTGTCCTCAACACCTTCTTGACCACATGAATCTCCTTCAGTTCTTCACCCAATGCTCTGATTGCATTGGTGACCTTGTTTACTCTGTTTAGGTAAAACTCAATTGTCTCACCTTCACTCATTCTCAAGCTTTCAAATTGAGATCTCAGTATCTGCAATTTAGCCTCCTTGATTTTGCTGTCTCCTTCATGTACACTGCAACTTGTCCCATATCTCCTTTGATGTTGGACAGTTGATTACTCTAGTAAGCTCATTACTTGTAAGTGCAGCTAGAAGAGCTGTGACAGCCTTAGCTTCATTTTCTCTCTTCTTCATCTCAACTGCATCACTGATATATTTAGTTGTGTGCCTGTACCCATTCTTCACAGCTAGCCATACCCCATATCCTTGTGCAATCAGATATGCCTCCATTCTGACTTTCCATATACTGTAGTTGGAGCCATCAAACATAGGAATTCTGCTGTGCCCATGATGTTCTTCATTTGTAGCCATAACTCAGTCTCAATGCACTATCTGTACCCAAAACTGTCAAACTTCTTCCCTTGGGAACTCAGCTCTGATACCACTTGTTATTCCCAGGTTGACATAGAGGGGGGGGGGGTGAATCAGTGACCACTAAAAATCCTTTTCCACTATACTGGTTTGGTCTGCTGCTATGGACAATGCTGCCAAGAGCTGTTGATCAATTTGTGTTATGCTGCCTTGAGCTGATTTACTTGAGACTTTCTCATAGACAATCTGTCAAACACATTTCATGCACACACCAACCACACACCCACAGGTATCCATACCAGGGGCTTGGCCTGCCAAGTGTGTACACCCAGACCTGCAGCACATAGACTTCTAATCCACACTCACAAGCACGTACATAGGACACACAATATAACATGATTCACCAATCACACACTGTGATGGCTACTCCACGGGGCAATACCTTAACCAGGGTTTCGTATATACCCAATACTCAACAATAATGCTATGGTTGCACCTACAACCCCGATGCTACAACATCAATCGCATTCACAGCTACAACTGTATCCTAGGCATCAACCCCAACTCTAGTCAAACACCCACTTGACAGGTTATACAATATATATATCAAATGATTACAAACCCTTCCCATATAGCACTGATACAGTAAATAGAGTTTGTGTGCGAGTTTACCTCCCGGTCTTGCTCACTACTGATGCAAGGCTCTCTGTGCTAGCATTTCGGCCTCCTCTCGGGCTGCATAGCTCATTCTTCACCACAAGGACTCCATTGGACACTCACAGTTGGTCCACACACTTTCTTCAAGCTTCAACGAAGCTTTCATGGCCTCACACCACTAGTTGGAGTCTCAATCTCTCTCCGAGAAGCTTCAATGTAAGGTTTTCATCAAAATCGCCTTTTCAGACCTTATACTCGAGCTTAAACCCTTCCCATTGTCTTCTACTTTGAAATACCTTCAATTTGACATATTATAGACCTCGATCTGAGATCGGACGGCTGAGATATGATCAAAAGAAGTTCGGCCAGTGAGAACATTCCAAATGGAATCTTCGGCCCTGATTCGGTGCGCCGCGACGCACTCTATCGTCGCCGCATCTAACGAACGGTAGGCCGTTGTCGATCGGTGATTGACGAAGAAGGAATCATCACATTTGGACCATTGGATCGGTCAGAGAAGCGTGGGATTACTTATGGTCCTTCCGATCGGCCTCATCACGTCAGGCGCGATCCAGATGCGTCTCGGCCTTCAGATGCGCATCTTCTGCGTGCGCGCACCACCGAATCACGGATATGCTTCCATCCGGCGCAACTCACCATAAACCATTGCCTCCAGCCAATGAGAAGGCTCGCGATGGACTCTGGGCGCGATTTCTGCGCAACACCAGATCCCGCCTTTTTGTGAGCCCTTGATCTGGAATATAGCTGATGTGGCTTGATCCGAGCCACCCATATCGAATATCCCTCTTTATGAAATGACCAAAATGCCCCTGAAAATATAGAAAATGGCCTCTGTAAGCATTAGTATCACCTGCAGGATTTTGGATTCCAGTAGGGTCCGAAACCCTTGCTTCTTTGCAGCATTTCGTCGAATGTGTGATGTGCATGCCAACAGCTCCTACGATGGCTTGCGGCGCACGCGCGGCGATGCTGCTGCCGCAAGGCCTTGCTACTAGACTGCCGTGCTGTGCGCATGGCTTTGCTTATGTGCGGCATCCTCCATGTGCGCGGCATGGCCCTTGCTGTGCTGTGCGCATGGGCTTGTTGGCATGGCCTGCTGGCCTGGTGCCATGGGCATCGGCCCTGCTGGCCTGGGCTGGCTGCCATGCTGGCCTGGCCAACCAAGGTGGGACCCACCTGGTCTCCACCCACTCTCTTTCCTCTTTCTCTCTCCTCTATTTTCTCTCTCTTATTTCTCTCTCTTCTTTCTCTCTCTTCAGCTAGACTTTCTCTTCAGCTGGGCTTCATTCTCTTCGACTGCTGCATCAACCCAGTTACTCTGTCTTGACTGCCCAGTCATCCTATCTGTCAGAGAGTCCTACATATACTCTCTCTCCTATTTCTTTCTCAGATAGGAGCTGTCCACCTGTCTGACCATGCTTGCTTCTGTTTGGACTCTGTCTGCTGAGCTATCCACTCTGTCTGCTATGCCTGTTGACATTCTCTCTCCTCTACATCATCCTGCCAACTGTCTAGAGGTTGCCAACAATGACAACACATACAATACAAAGTTGTTGACAACATCACAACTTGGCCAAGGTTCCAACACCCATCCTCATCCGGACAATGGCATCCCAGTCAATGTCTGATGTCATGGTGTCCTCAACCGCAATCTCATCCCTCATGTCTACTCGAAGGCGCTACAGGAGTGTAATGATAAGCCGGCTATAAGGAAGGTTGCTTATCTGATCGGGCATGATAGCCTGACACATGGTCCAGATGACAATGTAGGGAAGACAAACCCGCTCCCTAGTGCAGACATAGTAAGTCAGGTACTACGTGAGCTGAGATAACTCACTGTAGTGGCCGCTCTGAGGAACAATGTCATGCTGGATAATGCAGCAATATACTCGAGGAACAGGTCTCAAACTGGCAGCTTTCATGGGCGCCCTTGGGTTAAGGATCTGCTCTGAAACCTCCTGGCGCAGATCATCAGTAAAGAAGCCCTTCATTTTGGGAGCGTAGTAAACCAAGTCACCATCATTAGGAATCCCCAAGAGGTCAGCGAGCTGGTGAGTGTCGAAGGATATGGGGACACCTTTGACAAAGCTGGTTAGGCAGAGGTCCCTACCATGGCTGAAGTCGTTAACATTCCCCTCGACCTCTCGGTTAGCGTAGAAGTGCTTGACTAGTTTGGGACGGGTAGTCACCGTGTAAGTAATAACGGGTAACCACCCAAGTGCACCAAAGGCTGCTTCAACATCAAATCGTTGTAGCTGCTCAAGGTTTACACATCGCCCAGATTCTATGTTTTTCTCTTCAAACCAGAATTGCGCCGCCGCAAAACGAAACCACCGCTCATCAAACTGCGGAACCGATGGGTGCGGACGGTTCATGCCAGGAGCATATGCATGTTTACCAGCACCCCGATGTTGAGACATTGTGAACTACAAAACAATGAGAATTTGGTTAGAATTTCAGAAAATTCCGACAGCATAACGACAGTAATTGGAGCAAAAGCCTCGAACTCACCCAAAATCTGGGGAGGAGGACTTACGTAACAATCTAACATCATATGGAAACCAACGAATCGTCAAACAAGCAATAAATTTAACAATTACAAGAAAAAAAATCGATTTTGACCAAAACCTAGGTAAAAAACCTAAAAATTTGATTTTGAGAAAAATCATACGGTGGAACCTCAAATAAGTTGAGGGCTTTTGTTCATAGAGGTCCCAAAACTATTTCTAAGCTGAAGTAAAAGAGTTTCTACGGTTAGAATCCTCTAAACCAAGAAAAACCTAGTTTTTGGGCAAAAAACCATGAAAAAACGATGTAAAATGGAGAGAGGAAGGAAGAACCTTACTTAGAGATGATGTTCAAGGTCTTGATCGGAAGAGAATCGCTCCTAAGGTCACCGGTCGGACTGTAGCAACTCACCAAGTCAGAGAGGAATCGCCACCGGAGAGAATGGAAAGAAGAAAAGTGAGAAAAGACTCACTTTTTGTGATTTTAAAGCCTTTTTGGGCATACCAGTCGACGGTTTTACCCTATACTGGTCAACCAGTACCCCTTGGTACCTGCGACCGGTACCTCTCGGCCACTAGCGTGGTGCTAACCGATCGACCATACCGGTCGCACCACACTCTACAGTGTCATGACCGGTAAGTCGCGACTGGACAAAAAAAATGAGGAAATTTTAATTTTTTTTTTATTTAAAGCGTCCTTTATGATTTTCGCCTTGCACTTGTTAAAGACTAACACCATTATGAATATTCGAATATACCTCATGTGTTATGTCTTCTTCCCAGATCCAAACAGGAAAGAGTAATTTAAGATGGTAGGCAGAAATGGTCGTAGAGGCTCACGAAAGCGTCACCACTCAAGGGGGCGTCAAGCCGAGGACAATGTGGAAGCAAAAACTGTAGATGAGCAAAACCTGAACCTGGATGGTGGAGAAGGGCAGAGTCACAGAGCACCAACAAATTTGCCAGGCCCTCCTCACACTAACTCTGAGACTATTGTGATGAATCTGGTTTATCAGATGGAAGCTCAGCAGAAGGTGTTCTTGAACGAGATGTTGAAGATGTTCAGGCCACTGGGATATATCCCTAGAGAAGGCACGCCCGAGTCTGGGGGAAATAACACCACACTGCCAATAGATGGTAGCAATGGGCCGATGAGCCAAAGACAGAACCTACAACTACCACACCAATTTCTGACATCGTCTGCCTATCAAGGGATCTATCCGTACCCACCACCATGGTATGGAACAAATGCACAGGGGTTAAATGACCTAAGCTGAGCGGTGGATAGGTTTTTGAAATTGAAATCCCCTACCTTCACAGGGAAACCGGGAAAACCACTATGGCCTACACAGTGGGTTGCTGAGATGGAGAAGAACTTCCATCTGATGACTTGCACGGAGGATGAGAAGGTGCTATTTGCTACGCACATGCTCAAGGAAGATGCTAATGCCTAGTGGAATTCTACCCGGACATACTTGGAGGCGAAGCACACCCAGATCCCTTGGGAAATATTCAAGGGAGCCTTCTTTGATAAGTACTTTCCTAAGAGCTTTCGTGATCAAATGGAGAAGGAATTTCTTAACCTGCAACAATCCCAGTTGACTGTTGATGCGTACCAGCAGAGGTATGAAGAGCTATTTTTCTTCGCTCCAGCAAGCATGCAAGAGGAGAAAACCAAGACCCGTAGGTTCACCATGGGATTGCGAGGAAGTATCTGAGAGCACATCTTGGGTTTGGAGAAGAAGGTGTTTAACGAGGCTGTGCAGATTTCTAGGGTGATTGAATCATGCCAAAGAGATAGCTTCTTTGCTCAAAACAGGGGACTGAAGAGGCCTGCTACTGAGACTTCGGGTGGAGGGAACACTAGACCATTCCGCCCATATAGGGCTCAGTTTGCTATGGTGCCAACAAGGAATAATACTGCACCACCACCATCACAGGTAGCTGGACAAAATCCAAACGTCGAATGTTTCAACTGCCAGTAATTGGGCCATTATGCAAAGACCTGTACTCTACCTAGAAAGCAACTGCCACAGCAAGGGAAGATATTTGCAGTCACCGCTGAAGAGGCAGCCGCATCGCCTGATGTGGTTACTGGTATGATTTCGTCCCTTACTATTTTGCTTACTATTTTGTTATATATGAGCATGTAGAACTAAGGGAGAAGTAAATTTCAGGAACTGTAGATATAACTGGTGTACCCGCTAGAGTACTCTTCGACTCTGGGGCTACACACTCCTTTGTTTCTATGTCTTTTGGGAAGCGAATGAAGTTACCTGTCAAGTCCTTAACCCCAAGCTTGATAGTTCACTCTCCGTTGGGAGTAGAAGTGGCTTTGGATGAATGCTATGGGCCGTGTTCAGTTAGTATTGAGGGGCGAAACCTAGAAGCAAATCTGGTTCAACTCAAGATGGCAGACTTTGATGTCATTTTGGGAATGGATTGGCTAGGCCATCATTCAGCTAGCTTATTATGTGGCGAAAGAAAACTTGTTTTTAAAGATGATAAGGGAAAGAAGTTTAGCTTCACTGGAACCAAATTACCTAGGAAGTGGAAGCTGATCCTCTCTGCCCTAAAAGCTAAGATATGCTTAGAGAAGGGAGGAGTGGGGTACTTAGTGTCTGTGGTCGACATCACTGCAGAGGTGCTAAAGATGGAAGATCTAGATGTGGTACGAGAGTTTTTAGATGTATTTCCAGAGGATCTACTAGGTCTACCTCCAGACAGGGCTACAGAGTTCGTGATAAACCTTACGCCAGGGTCGGCGCCGGTGTCTAAGGCACCATATAGCTGGCCCCTACAGAATTAAAAGAGTTGAAGACCCAGTTCCATGAGCTACTAGATAAAGGTTTCATACAACCAAACATATCGCTATGGGGAGCACCTGTATTGTTCGTAAAGAAGAAGGACGGTAGCGTACAACTATGTATCGACTACCAAGAGTTGAACAAGTTAACCATCAAGAACCGATATCCTTTGCCTAGGATCGATGATCTGTTCGATCAGTTGCAGGGTGCAAAGGTTTTCTCGAAGATTGATCTTAGATCAGGGTATCACCAATTGAAGATCAAGGCAGCAGATATTTCGAAGACTGCTTTCAGAACAAGGTATGAGCATTATGAGTTCCTGGTAATGTCATTCGGGTTGACTAACGCTCCAGCGTCGTTCATGAAACTGATGAACCGAGTGTTTCATGACATGTTGGACACTTCGGTCATCGTATTCATTTACGACATCTTTGTCTACTCAAAGGACAAGGAGACTCATACAACACATTTGAGAGTGGCCGTACAACATCTGAGAAGGGAGAAGCTTTACGCCAAGTTCAAGAAATATGAATTTTGGCTGAAGGAAGTAGCCTTCTTGGGTCATGTAGTATCTGCAGACAGTATCAAGGTAGATCTAAGCAAGATCGTAGCTATAGTAGGATGGGATGCACCATAATCAGTTGCAGAGATTCGTAGTTTCCTTGGATTGGTTGGTTACTATAGAAGATTCGTGGAAGACTACTCAAGAATAGCTGTTCCTTACCAGACTAACCAAGAAAGGAGAAAAGTTCATATGGACAGATGAGTGTGAGAAGTGCTTTCAGACTCTGAAGTCAAGACTAGTCTCTGCACCTATCTTGACCATCCCAGCACCAGGCTTGCCGTTTACTCTATATACGGATGCTTCAGGGTTGGGTCTTGGATGTGTGTTGATGCAAGGAGAACAGGTGATTACCTACGCATCAAGACAGTTCAAAGAGCATGAGAAGAACTATCCTACGCATGATCTGGAGTTAGCAGCGGTCATTCATGCAATCAAGACTTGGAGGCACTACCTTTATGGTTAAAAGTTTCAGATTAAGTCGGATCACAAGAGTTTAACTTACCTTTTTATTCAGAAGGACCTGAATATGAGACAAATGAGATGGCTGGAGCTATTAAAAGATTATGATTGTGACATCCAGTACCATCCAGGTAAGGCAAACGTTGTAGCTGATGCCTTAAGCCGAAAGTGGGCATTGAAGCCAGAGGTAGGACCTAGTACAAATGCTGCAATGTGTGCTGCAGCCTCAGGCTCAATAGAGAATGATAAAGGGCATATATTAGAGACTGCAGGAGATCTAGTGGAACAGGGCTTAATTCATAAGTTTACATTGATGTTCGTAGCTTTGAAGATCTCATTGGATCTAATAGATGAGGTCAAAGTAGCAATCCTACAGGATCCACACCTCAAGACTGTACAAGGAGATCTAGAGAAGGCTAAAAGCAACCCTGATTTTACCTTGGATTCAGACAAGGTACTCAGGTATCGTGGATGATTATGTATACCTGAGAGTGAGAACTCAAATATCAGAGATAGAATTATGACAGAAGCTCATTATACCCCATATTCAGTACATCCAGGAAGCACCAAGATGTACCACGATTTAAGAAAACTATATTGGTGGAGGAGTATGAAAGCGGATGTAGTTCGATTCGTGTTCCAATGTCTAAATTTCCAGCAAGTTAAAGCAGAAAGGCAGAGACCCGCAGGATTGTTACAACCACTACCAGAGCCAGCATGAAAGTGGGATTGTATCACAATGGATTTCGTCACTGGCCTACACTTGACACCAAGGTCAGTGGATGCCGTGTGGGTTATAGTCGATCGACTTACCAAGACAGCTCGCTTCATCGCTGTCAGACCTCAGTATACTATGGACAAGCTGGCCAAGCTATATGTGGATAATATAGTCAGACTTCATGGCATCCCAGAAAATATAGTATCTAATAGAGATCCTCGTTTTACATCAAAGTTTTAAGAAGGATTACAGAAATCCATGGGAACCAAGTTGAAGTTTAGCACAACTTTTCATCCTCAGATAGATGGGCAGTCAGAAAGAACTATTCAAATCTTGGAGGACATGCTCCGAGCGTATGCCCTAGATTTCAAAGGAGCTTGGGATGAGAAGTTATCGCTTATTGAGTTTGCTTATAACAATAGTTACCAGGTTACGATCCAAATGGCTCCATATGAGGCATTCTATGGGAAGAAATATCGTACACCTCTGTTATGGAATGAGGTGGGAGAGAGAAGGATTGTAGGACCGGAGTTTGTCGAAGAAACTTGTCGAGCGATTGATCAAATTAAGGAAAAAGTGAAGACAACTCAAGTTTGACAAAAGCACTATGCAGATAATATACGTCGAGATCTGGAGTTTGCAGTGGGTGATAAGGTGTTTTTGAAGATATCACCTGTGCGAGGTCTGAAATGGTTTGGTAAGAAGGGAAAGCTATGCCCCAAGTATGTGGGATCATACAAGATTTTGATCAGACGTGGCAATGTGACATATCAACTGGCTTTACCACCATCCATGTCAAGCGTTCATGATGTGTTCCATGTTTCTTTATTAAAGAAATATGTCAGAGATCCATCGCACATCCTGACAGCAGACCCACCAGACTTGACTGAGGACTTGACATTTGAAGTGGTACCTGTGATGCTAATAAACCAAAAGGTACAACATCTCCTAAGCAAAGATATCCATTATGTGAAATTACATTGGAAAAGCCAAGATGTAGAAGAAAGCACTTGGGAGGAAGAGAACGCGATGCGAAAGGAATACCCTAACCTTTTCGACGAACAAGGTACGTACAAATTTCAAAGCCAAAATTTATTTTAAGGGTGGGGGAGTTGTGAAACCTACATGTAAATTTTGGGGACGAAATTTCTTTTAAGGGTGGGGGAGTTGTAAGACCCACACTCTATGAACCCGATCTAAACCTTTAATTTATGTCGTAACAGGTTTTCCAATCATCACCGGGCTAGACAGGACAAGCGGATGACAACCAGGTATGAAAATGGACCTAAAATGATATTGTTTCATACCGATCGATGGTACCGGGCAATGGTACCGGGCGACCGGTATGTCTGTGCAGGCAGACTACTTAGATCCAAAAACGGATCTCTACGGGTCCCATTTTCAAAATATCGAACCTAAGGACTTTTCTAACGTAAGGGGACTTCCTAAACTCAATCCTAGTCTATTTAAGGACTCTTAAACCTCCTTAAATCTCTTTCATTGATCCTCACAAACCCTAGAGGAGAAAGAGATCGAAGAAGGAGAAAGAGCTAAGGAAGGAGGGAGAGGAGCCGCCGTTGCCGTTGGATGAAGAACACCCTACTTGCGAACCAACGGTAAATGCTTGAGCTTCTCTCTAAGTTAAGTATTATAGAAGGTTAGTCATGAATGGATCAATACCATGCAAGGAAAGGTATTGATCTAAACCTTTAAATTTTCCGTCAAACCCTAATACAGTCGATAACCCTAGATTCGAGTTCTAGGTTGAGGATCATCAATACTAGGACTTGAATGGAGTATGAAACAACTCTAACTCATTGCTCAGATCTAAAATGTATAGGAAAAACCCTAGAATCAATAGGGGGTGACCGACAGAAGGCGAGAACCGAGCTTATGGTCTTCCGGAGGCATACCGGTCGACCATACGGGTCGCACCCTATGCCACTGGTACTACGACTAGTACCTCTCAGAGACTGGTCTGTGGGGACCGATCGACCATACCGGTCGCACCTTTCCCCACAGTGCCTCGACCGGTACCTACGATCGGTACGTGTGATCGGTATGCACTGTGGAAGTGTTTTTGGCCCAGTTGGTTTTTCCGACCAACGTAAACCCTAAGAAAACTATTCTAATTCAACCCTAACATCGTGTAGGACCTTGTGATAGTGAGTTTGGATTCTGTGATGCGGAGCAATCTATCAATCAAGCGTCAGGTAAGGAAATCGGACCTAAACCTTAATAATTTAATAACAGTAAAACATTGTTAATAATTATGATTCTATGGAATGGTGTTTGTGCATACTCGCATGTCGTCTTTACTTTCAGTTATTATATTATTCATGCATACTCGATATGCTAGGATGTGACTGTTAGGCATGTGATTGTTTTCATTGGTGTGTGGAATGGGAAGGGCTTGGGGTCTGGGATCATTCCTCACACTAGCACCTTTTTGTATCATTTCTATCTTAGCATGCTTGGTGCCGGTAGGGTACCAGGGGGAGGAAGTGGCACTGTGGTCTCCGGCCTGGCCACTAGAATCTAGCTCTATCTCTATGCTGTAGGGAGCTGTGTTGGGATAGGGACTACTGTGGTGACATATAGGATTGGTTAGTCGCGAGCCCAGTTTGCAAGCCCTCGTCAATAGGGGCTTACGTGTTGGTATGGGTAGAGCATCAGGAGAAGTGTTGGCAGTGTTTGATCCGAATGCTTTAGCTCTATCTCTATTCCATGGTGGCTGCATGTGGGACAACAGTGGTATTTGATCCATTGGGCAGATTCACACACTCGTGTATAGAGGTGCGGTGGCCGCCAATCCTTTCTATAGCACATTGCAAACTTAAAACTAGACCATAATATGAATGTTACTCATGCATGATGTGTATTGCATTGTCTGATTTTCTTACTGAGCTAAGTTGTGAGCTCACCTTTATGTACACACTATTTTTGGATGTTGATGCAGGTTACACTGTGGAGGACTACATGGATGCTCCAGTATATGGAGGTGTTGCTACCTTAGAAGTGCAAGCAAGGGAGGACGAGCATGACGCTTCATGCGAGTGCCCTTTCTGCGTGTACCTCTAGGATGTTGGATTTGTTTATTTTATTTATTTTCAGTTGAATTTACAAATGATGTAAGGATAATTATTTACATTATAGTGTTTTGAATAATTGGATATTTTATTTAAATTATCAATAGAGAACTCAGTTCATTTAATTTAAGACTTCCGCTGTATTTTATTATATTCTGATTATGGTTATGTGCAATGGTTTGTATGAGTGGATATGGTCTTATTGAGATTCTGGTGTGGATCGTTGGTTCAATTACGGTTCACTCAAACTTCTGGTTCAGTCGGAATTGGGGTGTGACACCAAAGCTAACCATAACCTCCATGCATAGGAGAGAATGGACACTTGCAAGCCTGCACCTATAGCCCTGGTGAAGCCACGCATCTCCTACATAGACAGTGATAGAGCAAAGTTGTCACACCTAAATTCTAGTAGAACCAGAAGTGTGAATGAACTGCTAACCAACTGCAGCTCAAGCTAGGATCACATAGGACCGTGCCAACAATCAAACCATCACAACCAACCATAATCAGAGATAAGAAATAATAGCAAAAATCTTTATTAATAATGAACTGAAAACTAATTGATAAATAAATAAATAAATCCAGTTATCTCAATGTGTACGCAAAACATGAAGTAATAATTCATTACAAGTACTGTAATTCCAGATTTTAAATAAAACCCTCAGAATAAACACAATAGAAGCACTCACATGACGATTCATGCTCGTTCTCCATTGACTGTACATCCATGGCTATCATGTGTCCATATGATGACCCATAGGGTTAATCTTCCACAGTAGTACCGACATCATCAACTAAATAAAAACATATACATGGGGTGAACTCACAACTTAGCTCAATGAGAAACAAAACATGAAGCAAGCAATATGCATGTTGTACAATTTAATACTTCGCTCTGGCTTAAGATTACAGTGTGCTATGGTAAGGATAGGTTACAACCACACCTTCATACACGAGAGTGTGAGCACACCCAATGGTCAGGCTCCAACTAAAACCGTTGTCGCCCCACAACACTCTCTATGAAATAGAGATAAAGCTAGAGCCTAATGGTAGGCTACAACCAAACTACCAGCACCCCCCTGATACTCTACCCATACCAATATGTATGCCCCTATTGGCGATGGCTTGCAAATTGGGTTCATCACTAACCAATCCTAGATGTCGTCAAAGTGTATCTAAGGTCTTACCCTAGAATCTTTCAATACAGAACAGAGATAAAGCTAGAGTCCATTGATGAGGCTATGGCCAACACCTCAAGCACTCCCCCTGATACCTTGCAATGTACTAAGTACACTAAGGTAGCATCAATACGATCATGTTAGCATGGTGAATAGTTTGAGGCTACAACCTCTCCCCACCCAATACACCAACTATACATAAACACATGCCTTTCTTCATCATCATCATCATAGAGAATAATTAAATGTGCAGGAACAATATATAACATATATTGGATGACATGATATATGCATAAACAATTATATCAACATTCACACTAGGTAGTTTATTATTAACTAATTTGTTTGGAGTCTTGTCCCTTACCTGTTGAGTGTTGATGAATCTCTTCAAGACCTTGAAAACAGTTTTGCTTGTATACAAGTACTATAAAATTATTAGGATTAGGTTAGGGTTTAATTTTGACAAAGCTCCAGTATTCAAACTCACTGTCCAGATTGGCAATTTAAGCCTTTCGGACATTGTCTGGCAGTATATATTGTATGAGTAGATAACCCTAAGATGCTTCCCAAGAGTATCCGACAGCTTGTCCGGTCCCCTATTGGGTGCTTCCAGACAAATAAACTAGACAACCCTTAGATTAACCCTTAAAGCTGTCTTCTAGTCTGACTTCCTTTAGAGTCGATTCCTCTGCTTCTTTCTAAGGTTCATCCTATACCATTCTAAGGTCAAGAACACATTATTTTTAGGGTTTTACTACAACCCTAAATCTACATAACCTTAATGATCTTTGTTATATGTTTCATACAGTAGTGAAATTAGATCACCGCCTCTAATGGCTGTGAATCCAATCTCACACACACTATAACATAGTTACGATAAAGAGAGGATTTACAGTTGGTTCCTCGATGATGTCTGCTGGAAACCAACGGTGAGTTCTTCTACTTCTCTCCTTCCTCCATCTCCAGAGCTTTCTTCTTCTCCCAACCTTCTTCTCCACTTTATCTCTCAATTTTAGGGTTTGTGAATGATCAAAAGAGTGAGGAAAGGGGGAGAAACGTCCCTTATATAGAGGACAATCTCCTAATTGTAGAGAGTCTCCCAACCAAACTAGGAAACTTTCCTAACTCGGAGTCAATTTTATGTTTGACCGATTGACTGTCCATCGACTAATATGAAGACCAGACAAATAAATTTGTCCGACCGGATAAGCTTCGAGTAGACAATTTTTCATACCTAGCTTTGTGGTCCATCATCTGGTTGGTTCGTCCGACCCGACTATGATGGGAAGACCTATCATGATACGTTAACCAAGTTAAACCGGGATAGTGGAGTGCAAGTCTTACAAAAGGTCTAGCCAATGATGCTCCAACAACATTGCCACCACCTCCTCCACATCCCTTATCTATACCAACACCTGACCCCCAGTTCGTCAGGGTCGTATACATGGATAATTCCACTAACCATTCCTACATGTCGTCTTATGAACCCCCTTGGTACCCTAACAGAAATCCTAGTCCATCCGTCATCCTGCTTAAAGGTTGTCAATCCGTTAGGATAGGAGGTAGCCCATGGCAAGTTTTGCCCCGTGGGTTGGATCTTGCGGTCCTCAACCTTGTCACCACTTCCCACACAAGCATCAATCATCACACAATCTCGAGATTCATATATATATATATATATATATATATATATATATATATATATATATATATATATATATATATATATATATATATATTACTACAATGCATAGAAAGAACAGATATTCAATCACATGTTATCAATCAAGATGTAACATAGCCAGGCAAGTGATTAGAAACATACAAAAAATAAGTCAAGGATTTTATCCCTCACCTGAAGTACAATTAACTCTACAATTTGCACTATGTGAGTTGATCTTGGTTACACGTATCACCTAACATGTAAGTGGAGTCATTAATTATAATGTGAATTGAGATAACTTGATATAGCGTTTCTTGGGACTAACCGGTTGCAGATCTGGTTGCAATAGTGGTACAACCAGTGTTCCTTTTAGTTACTCTCAGGAACCTTCTGTTTCCATCCGGTAGCAGCTCTGGTTGCTGTAGACGTGCGACTAGTGCTGCTGCTGGTTACATGCCGAAGAATTACTAAATGTATCCGATCGCAGATCCGGTTGCAACAGTCATGCGATTTGTTATTGTGACTGAACCTACCCAGAGAGGTTGGTTTCCAACCTTGGTCTTCCTAAAGGCATAGATCTTGCCTCCTGAACTCCCTCCGGATACCTTTTTTAAAACTTTTATTATGGAATTCTATCAATGGATCATCTGGCCGGGGTTCTAACAAAGGGTTTGAATCCTATACTATGGCTTAGCGAGGTCAATTAGGGATGCACCTCCTAGGTTTAAGGTTCATTGTTTATACTTAACCATGGATGGGCTCAAGGTCTAACCTAAGCTGACTTCATAGGAACCTTCTTTACATGCTTAACCATTAATGGAGAGCAAACTCCACAGGAATTGAGGTTTAAGGTTTCCTTAATGGGATTCAAATAACGCGGATAACCCTAAAGTAACATGTTACAAAGCTTACCAGCAGTATGTTCGAACGGATACATGGTATTGTCGAATGGTGTTAGCTCTCCGAGTATGCTCTCCCCTCTAAGCTTTCTCCTTCTTCATCCAACCCTCATCTCTCTTGAAAACACATCAAAGTTTTCGTGAAGAATATGTACTCTTTAGAGGGGGTTTGGAGTAGTCTGATCACCTTGGAGTCTCCTTCCCAAAGTGGACTCCTTTGGAGAGTGGAAGACTAAGGAGAGTCTACAAAGTGGGAAACATAAAGATGAGAGAGGGATTCCACTCCCTCAAGGTAGTTGGAGTGAGGTGGGACCTTTTAGGTCTCGTTCATAGGTCCAAGGATTATTCCTTCTCAACCAAGATTCAATATTTGACAAGTGTCAATTCACGGGTAGGCTTTTTAACCTATCCGGTGGCAGCATCTGGTCTCAACAAGTCGGGGGTCTTCTAATCGGTTGTTGTGACAAGTAACCCAATTAGTTACCTCCAGACATGATATGAACATAGTTCATAAATTTTCAGTACCTGGTTTTAGGTTGCCATCGCATCGGGTTCGTCAGTAGTGGAAAACCCTAGCACAGGAACAAAACCAAGTTAAACCGGGTTTGCGGGGTCTGGGTTTTACAAAAATACTTACCATTAAACCCTTGGTGTCGTTAGTTTCATTCTTTGAGTAATGATTCATATGCGGAGTGAACAATTGTGGATCATTCACTTACCAGTGCTTGAGTATTCATGTCTGTGCTTGGCGAGTCACTATATAATGCATGCGTGTTCATAAACCAGAGCATATTTAGTTAAAATGGAAATGGCAAAAAAAAAAAAAAAATGGGACAAGATTGGTTTTAAACGGAGAAAAACAAGAATGTTATGATAAAAAAAATGGTCAAACATTTTGAGAATGACAAAAAAACTAAAACGGATGGTACAAGTTTTAAACAGATCAAATATAATACGGTACGATGAAAAAAAGGCAATATACTCCCATAAACTGAAAAATTATACCTAAATCAATGGGAACATATGACATTTATGATGTTTCTAGCCATAAAATGATAAGAATTATCATCTTTAGTCAAGTGATTAATTGATGTTATGTTTGTCCAAGACTCCAAGCATAAATCCATATGGAGAGAGAGAGAGATAGAGAGAGAGAGAGAGAGAGAAAGAGAGAGAGAGAGAGAGAAGAGAAAAAAAGTAATGACCATATATATTGCTCTATGGTGGCCTACAATATATATTTGTTATGACCCACAGCCCACCCTAATGAGTAATAAAGTAATGAGTTTAGAAGCAATTATGAAGAAGTGGCAGCTTTTAATCCCACATCGATTACATGTAGAAGGCAATAAGAATCTTAAATGATATAGGATTAATCGACTCATTACTCATTAAAGATGCTGGTTAAAATATGGATACAGTATGGTACACATTTTAAACAGCAAGGCTTGGAGTACGAAGTATTTTAAAATATTTTTGAGGTAAATACGGTAATATGTATACTAAATGGTTGAATACGATACTGTTGATAGCATATTTCTCCCGACTAATTACATTGGGACACGTGTTCATTTATGAATCATATTAAAAAGGCAACACGTGTCCTACTAGACGTCACCCTAGGGACATCTTAGCGATGGTAAGAAAAATCACGTGGGTATCCATAAGTGCCAGATCTCTGGACTAATCTCATGCGCCCCAAGGTGATCCCGGTTCAGAAATGATCCAGGAGATTGGGTCTTAAGATAGGATTCTCCACCCATGAAGGACGCGCATGGCCGTACATCAGGGCCGAGGCGTCGGCCTTGTCTATTTGTAGGATCTTCATCCTACGGCCATTCACAACGATTTGATCGGATCCAGTAGTCACGCTTACCATGATTAGTCCCTGTGGAGTCATAGCCTTATCATACTCACTCCATCACTGGACAGTATATCTGCTTACTAAATAGGTGTGTCCTCTATATATCCACTCGATGATTATAAGTAATGATAGATCTGAACTCCTAGCCTCTCTGAGAATACTCAGGGATCCCACCTCTCTAAGGAGCTTACCACATTTTAGTAAGCTCCATACTGATTGCTCTATTACTAACTTGATCCTTGGAGTGGACACTAGACATCACTGTCCGACTCTAATAACATTCATCTTATTTTCCAGGAATGAACACGTCAGTTACCCAGCTCAGCAACAACAGGTATGGCTATATGGTACGCGTTTAAAACGAGTTTTAATTAATAAGGGACCAGCGCCACTAATAAAATATTCATCCATTTGTGTACTTGTGTGTGTTGATTTCCTCATTGAGCATGGGGTTTGCTTACACATTTGTACGTACAAATTTTTAGATTATTTTGCAAGTAATAATAATGTTGATATATCTGAAGATGAAGTTTTTGAAGATGATTCGCATGATTCTACATGTGAATGTGATGACTGTCTCCGTGGACCAGGGATAGGATTTTGACTGATGTGAAGATGTCTCTACCTTGAGAGACTGAACTTTTACTTAGTTTTGGTTTAGTTATTTTACATTGTCTTCGGGCATGTTTTGACCCATGATAAATAGATTTGAGTTGAATATTACACTACTTGCTAGTATTTATTTTATGTCTTGGTTGGATAAGGCATAAACTTTTATGATGTATTTATCACATTTAGACAATGGCTTTGAGTTTTATTATAAGATTCTGCTATTTTATTTATATTCTCTGATTTATACCATTGTTTAGGAGATGTGATTGATGTATTTGGTTGTGAGTATGAACACTATGAATGAATCCTGGTTTGGATATACTTGCACTGTGAGGAATCCATAGTCATACCAAAACATTGTGGTTTTGGGTTATGACATTTTTCTTCTTTGGAATGGAGGAAGAATTATGATAATGCGGTGGTTTTTATTAAACCAGCATATGGTTCTGATCATAATCCTTTACTGGTCGACTTGGTGGGATTTTCTTAAAAAAGCAAAAGATGTTTTAGATTTGAAGCAATGTGGCTTCGCCATCCATACTGTCCAAATTCTGCATCTGAAGGTTGGAATGGTCTCTGTCTCATCTTTTAACTGGTCATTCTCTTTCTCATAAATTAAAGAATGGTAAAAACATTTTTAGGAAATGGAATTAGGAAGTTTTTGTCACATCCAAAGTAATATTGAAAATCCAAGAATAATCTCTCATCTATTCAAAGTCTACTTTCGTCGGCCTTTAATCAAAGTAAAGAATATGGAATCTTGAGAAAGCTTGAAGAAGAACTATTAAAAGAGGAAATCATGTGGTGCCAAAAATCCTACATTAACTGGCTTATCAGGTATTTCTATGCTTTAACAATTCAAAGGAGACATTATAATCATATACTCAAGATTTGTTTATCTTTTGACTTGTGGACTAAATCTGAATCTGAAGTATACCAGGAAATTCAATCATATTTTCAGCATATTTTTTGCTCCAATCCTATTGATCATGATGCCCTCTCAACAGCTCTTAAATGCATCAAGCTCGTGGTTTCTCTTGTTGTAAATGATATTCTTTGTATAATGCAAGATTTTGAGGAAATTAAATGAGCTCTCTTTTCTATGGCACCACAGAAAGCTCCAAGACCTGATGGCTTCCCTCTTATGTTCTTTCAACCATTTTGGGACCTAACGAAGACCGAGATGATCAAGTTTACTCAAGATTTCTTTGTTAATGGTTTCCTTCCTAGAGAATTGAACAAAACATATTTATGCTTGATCCCAAAGACTCCTAACCCGGAAAAAGTTGATTAGTTTAGACTAAGTGTCAAACCCCGTTCCCGACATATCGGTACTATGGAATGCAACGGATCTCTTCCTCCTATTAGGGCATAAGAAATCCCCCTCCAGGGACACACGTCACGATATTTCACAAATCAACCCCAAGCATTAATTATAAACATTTTCAAGTAACATAAACATCTCCAATTCATTCCCAATTTAAAACATTACCATAAATTAAGAGAATCATTATGTAGCGAAAGTCTTATAATTTAAAACCAATTATATTATTCTGTTGACTTACTAAGGTTCAAAATTTAAAACCCAGATTATCCAAGGAAAATGAAATCAACATTGTCTAAATCCTAAGTAAATAAGACATTGTTTAAAGTTTATTCTTCAATAAGAATCCCAAAATAAAATAAAATCCCATTCTAAGAAAGAAATCGCAGGCACAGCCTAAGCTCACGAACAAACTACAAACGCTCAAGGATCACAATTCTCCTCCTCAAGCTTGCTGTCCACATCCTCTACACCAGATGGAGAGCTACCTGAAGCATCGAGCAAAGGACCTACATGATCTAAAAAATAGTTTGTGCACACAAGGTAAGTTTAACCACCGAGCTTAGTAAGAAAGCTAAACATGCAACAAATAAATGCATGTAACTATCAACTATGGTCAGATATGATAACTGTAAGTGCCAGCTTAGGACAACCCTCACATGGAATCTCCAGGCTACATAGGTCATCCCCATCAGAATGATGCTGCCTCACTCGACGTACAACACCATCCCTCAAGTATGGATCCATTGTTTTGGTCCGCACATGATCTCAACTCATCCCAAGCTCGTATTACACCAATCACTTGAGGAGATGGTAATCCCATTAGTCTACTCGCCCGTTCATTTGTATTACATCAGCCATGGGGGAGCATCGCAGCTATGTTCATACCACTTTTTTATTGAACCCATGCGATTACATAACCCTTTAATGGCTAGGGGTACAATTATACAGGTGTTTTATGTTCAACTAGCCATGTCCACCTAATTAGTCATATTACTGGACCATAGCATTGCCAAGCTTTCAACCCCATCCGGTCCCCACCCACCCACCTTCCTCCTTACTGACTTAATCAGACATCATGAATCAAATATGGATCAGTTGAGTTTATGGGGTCACAAGCGTCCCATTCCACTCGTTTCCCCACTACATGGCACTACTGATCTCAAACGCAAGGATGCATATGCATGATCATACAAAACAGTTTATTGGATGACATATTATCACACAAGAGCATGTTATCAATCTCACACCATCATACAACATAATAAATAAGAGAAACATACGCATCCAAGAGGTTTTATTCCCTTACCAAAACATAGAGAGTAAACTACTGCAAATACCAATCAGGTAGCTTCTCACTAGAGTCCTCGTAACTCTATCAAAATCATAGCACATTATGCATTAATCCATTATTCCATAGAAGTGTTCTGGTTTCTCATTAAGCTTATTGTTCTGGTGTTCACAACTTTATTTACTGGTCTAATAACCATCATGCCAATTATCTACTGTCTTATTAATTCCATTAGTTACCATTCATAGTTTAAGGGTAACTCTTAACGTATAATAACCTTGCTGTCTATATGAGGAAGGTGAAGAGTAGGTTGGTTCCCGTAAGACAACACGATCATTAGTCAAACATCACCTACTATTAGCCTTAATACTAAGAAGGACTTCTTCCAACAAAGTCAAGGGTGTTCTAGCACCTTACAGGGGTCAGGTTATTAGATTATAAGGTTCAACACTTACTGTCCAGAGGTTTCTAGCATTTCAAAAAGCAAACAACAAGCTAACTAAACAGGTTATAGGGTAACTAATCAAAACAACAGAAAGAACGTTTATAGGAATTGATCTCAAGGATCCAACCCCATAAATAGGCTCATAAAAATCCCAAGGAACTGTTGACCAAAGATGGTCAAAAACTGAGATCAAAACCTCGTGTGGTTAATGGCATCGACCGCACGGTTTTGACCATCAGAAGTGCGGCACGTGCATCTGCCGCAGGCTTTTGCGTGGCCAAATGACAATGCCAGCACCCCAGAAAGGTTTCCTAGTCCCTATAGGTTTGGTTTAAGGCCTCAACTTGCAAAAGTGGTCCGAGGTTGGTCATTTTAGGGTGTTGACTAGATCCTACCTCTGGTATTCATGAAGCACAAGGGGTTTCTTATCATAGAAATATTATTTATGGGTTCTAAGCCCTTAAACAATTTAGAATAAATTCTAGGAGGTCACTGGCCAAGTTTAGCCAATATTCGACATTGAAATGACATGCGGCTGATGGATTCGACTGCACGTCACGATGGCCAGGTCGGCGGCTGGTTCCGTAACCGCACATCAAAATGTGGTATAATGGCTACCAACTTTCTCCGAGGTGTTTCTTATATTTTTCTCATCATGAAAAAGGAGTTTGAGCTCTGAATTCGACTTCTACATCAAGTTATGGATACAATTTTGATTTGGTAAATAGCCGAGATCTCAAATCTGGTTTTAAACTTTACATCCGATATCCAACCTTCGGATCCATTATTACCCATAGATCGTGGTCTCTTTTGGTCATCCTAAAGTCTCCAAAAGTCCATGGTATATTACTTGGTCTCTTTGATTCCTTGTCCATCAACCTCCATACCATCGGCATTACCATTCCTTATCCGAGTTTCTGAACGACGGTTCACATGGTACAAGGCCCCGCCATTAGTAGTGATGGACACTGCTTATTTTAAATCAATCATAAGGGAATACCATCACGGTACAGAGAATTCTAATGGCGACAGAGATGATTCATTGTTGACACTTAATGTTATATACCCTCATTGCATCCATTAATTAAATTTTACGTTGTGAGTCCTACTGATTGATTTACAGTCAAGGTAGTGAATACTTACAGTGACACTATTCTTTCGATATCCCTCCATTGAACACATAATGCCAAAGGTATAGGGCTTCTAGATCTCCCTCTTCCTTCTTCTTCTTTTCTCTTCCTCTTCTCCATTTCCTCTACATCCTCTCGTCCTTCTTTGTTGGGTAGTATTGGGAGTAAGGGCTTTCCCTTTTCTCCTCTTCTTCTTCTTTCTTCTTCCTCTCCTTTCTCTCTTCTCTTGGTTCATGTGTCAGACTTCCTCTCTCCCAATCTTTTGGTTAATCGAATGAGAGAATAGAGATGTCAAAAATCTCTTTTTACCTCAAAATTGGTAAAACTAAACACCAAAATGGAATGGAGATGATCTTCCTCTTTGCCTTCCATTCTTGGCTCAAACAAGGATCCACTTCCCATGAATAGGCCGTTGCTAATAGGCCTTCCATGCAGGGAGAAGTTTGGATTCAAATCGGTGGGACCCACATTCAATCGGCTACCAACTCTATTTATACGCAAGGTACTGCTGGACTTTGTGCAGTTGGTGTGCTGCCGCACCACCCATGTCTCCAGCTGGACCTCCTTTTGGGTCAGCCAGTTTGGGTGCATGCGTGCCAGGCTCTTGGTGGTCACCTAAGTTGGTTCCGAGATTTCCCTGAGTGTACTTCCATGCATTCTAATGACATAGGAGGTTCAAGATAGTAGCTTGGTGTTACCTTTAAATTATGTCATCGTCCTTGGTCATGTTAATACGATACGTTCACTCGTGGAAAGACTTGACACATTCCCAAAATGGTCAAACCGTAACGGGGTTTGGGCATGGGTCTTATACTAAGGGTGTCAACAGGCCAGACTAGTCCAGCTTCATGGCTAAAACGGTGTCAGGCTTAACAAGCCTAGATAGAAACCTGTCCATTAAGGGTTCAGGCTAGGGTGGGTTGCGCTGGACACAATAATTAATGGGCCAGTTTGATGTCAAGTTGTTATCGGGCCAGGCTTATCGGGCTGATTTTGGGCCGGCTCGATCTGGGTTGGGTTTATCAAGCTTATTGGGCTACCTTATCATGTATCTATTTTCACACGACAATAATTTTTTGTGGCGCTTTTGTTCATATTGAATACAATTGTAAGAGGTTGAGTTTTGATTGATTTTATGACATATGAGCATGGATAATGGATTGCATATTTGCATTTATCTAATTAGAATTGTTAGATCCATGGTCAATTGGTTATTATTTGAGTAGCAAAAATAATCGATTTTGGCTAGCTCAGGCTTCTTAACGGGCCTTATCGGTGTTCGGGTTAGGTATTATCGGTCCAATCCAATTTCTGGTCCGGGCTGAAACGGTTTTGGGCTTTATAAACCTAGATAAAAAATGTCACACCCCAATTCCGCACTATTCAGAATGGTGTGATGAACCGCTAATAAACTAACGGTTCAACCAGGATCTCGAATAGGTTGTATCCATTTGTTTAAACCATACACATACACAACAATAATCAGAGTAAATACACAATAGCGGAAGTCTTTAATATTAAATGAACTGAGAGTCTAAAGATGATAACATAAATAAATTATTCAATTATCTTTAAAATACTAAGACATAAACAAAATATTTAATCAATTACATCGTCTATATAATTTAAATAAAATCTAATAAAAAACGCAAGAGTTGCACTCGCATGACGAATCATGCGATTCCATCAAAACTTCAGCGTCCATTGCCGCCGCATGTCCATACATCGGAGCATTCATATAATCTTCAACCGTGGTACCTGCATCATCAACTAAAAGCATTTGACGTTGAAAGGGTGAGCACACATCACGGCTCAGTGAGCAAACAAAACAATGCAACAAACATATGCATGTATTCAATTCATATCTTTGGTCTGGTTTATAAGTTTGCAATGTGCTATAGAAAGGTTCAGAGGCCGCCTCACCTCTATACATGAGTGTGTGAAGTCGCCCAATGAATATCGGTATTGCCGTCCTACATGCACCCACCATGGAAACAGTGTACCCAATGGGTATCGACATTGCAGTACCACATGCTCCCATATCAATATGTAAGCCCCTATTGGCGAGGGATTACAAACTGGGCTCACAACTAACCAATCCTAATGTCAAACAGTGTATCCAAGGCCTCACCCCAGCATCCCTCAATACATCCATAGAGATAGAGCTAGAGTCTGGTGACCAGGCTGAACCACAATGTCACGTCCCCCCCTGATGCCCTACGACGTATTTGTTCCGCTAAGGTAATGGTGATACGACAATGTTAGTGGACAAGACTTGAGTAGAGATAGAGCTAGAGTCTATTACCAGGCTGAACCACAATGCCACGTCCTCCTCCTGATGCCCCACTCGCATCAAGTACACTAACCACACACATACATTCACATGCCTATTCCTAGCATCATCATCATCATCATGTTATAATAAACGAAATTAAATATGCATGAACAATAATAACATGAATAGTAGATGACATGTAATATGCACATTACAATCAAACAATCATAGAATCATACATGACATTGGACTCAATAAACGAAAACAATTTATTATTAGCCAATTAGTTTAGGTCTTGTTCCCTTACCTTTGATTGAGTGTAGATCCTCTTTCAAGATCTAAGAATCACTTTTATATCACTAGGAAAACCTAACAAATTGATAGATTCTAATTAGAAATAAATTCCAACAATTTAAGCTTGCTGTAAAGCTAGGGTCGCAGGTTGGGTCGCAGGTATCTGAGACCCCAGGGTGTAGGGTCGGTCATAGGGTCGGTTACCCATCGACCCTATGTACGACCACAGCCTCCCTGGACTTCCCAAGAGCGTGGGGTCGATCCTGTAATCTCGTAGGTCCATTCTAAGAATGTTCTATGGCTCATAACTATGATTTTTACATACTTTCCATTGTCTATGATGATTACTTTCATGGATTCCTTCGAAACTCATCCATGGGTAGATGATTTGGGTTTCTCCCAACTCTAACTTCTTCATAAGCTATTCTAGGTTCTTACATAGTTCATAGAGAATGTATTCATACCTTAGCGTTGCTAAGATTCAGAGATTTCTTTGAATTACTTCTCTTTAGTTGTCTTCTCAAATTCTCCTTCTCTTCTTCTTCTCTTCCTTCTCTTCTCTTTCTCTCACTCTCAATTAGGGTTCCAAAAGGAGTGAAAGAGGCTAAGGGACGTCCTATTTATAGAGAAAAACCTCCCAAAATACGTCCCATCGAGATTAGGAAAGGACTCCCTGAAATTAGGAAAGTTTCCTAATTCACGGTTTCAGTCTGTCACCATAGGGTCGATGCTAGGGTCGCAGAATCCATCGACCCTAGGGTCTCAAGTCATCCGACCCTAGGACTAAAAAGTCATGGGTTGGACTCTGTTGAAGTGGGGTCGACCCTACCTATTTATGCATGCAACCCTACCCTCATATTTACTGTTTTTGGGTCAAATTCATACCTGGTTTTGTGATTTCCTTTACGTACTTGGTCCACTTGGCTCGACCATGATAGGTAGACCTGGTACAAGGTGGTAAGACCGGTTAGTTCGGTACGGGTCTTACAGAAAACCTATCCATTAAGGGCTCGATCTGGGCTGAGTTCAGGTTATATCGGGCTGGCTAGGTCCGTGCTATCAGGCTGGGCCAAGATTTGACACCCTTAGTTTATATCGATTAGCTTATGTGGAGTTAATATTAAAATTATTACAAAAATCAAGGCTGATTGACTTAAATTATTTTTGGATGAATTCATCTTTTGTTCTCAATCTGCCTTCATTCCAAATAGATTGATATCAGACAACATTCTTATAGCCCATGAGGCTTTTTACTATATTAAGAAAAGGAATAAAGGAAAATTTAAATTCATGGCTTTAAAACTGGATATGCCAAAAACCTATGACAGATTGAAAATGAGTTTTATTGAGGGTATGTTCTTAAAACTTGGCTTTATCCTTTTTTGGGTGAAATTAGTTATGACATGCATTTCTTGTAAAACCCGCACCCAAAAAACCTGGCCTAACTGAATTTCTGCAGTGCTAGGAGGGTTTTCCACCGTTAACCAAATAGGTTCATGAGTCATTGACAAGAACTAGGTTGCATCAATTGTGAACCGAACCAGAAATAAAATAAAAAGTTTACAATTAAGCCTTTGATACTAACATCGGATGCTAGGGCTGGTTAGGAAACCCGAGCCAGTAAGATCTGGCTAGCTCCGATAAGGCGAGGTAAATAACCTATCTGCGGGAATAGAATGAGTTGGATAGATTCCAGAGGCAGTTAGGAATATTCTTTCTACCTTGGATGACCCATTAGAGTCCCATTTTACGTATAACTGCCTTAGAGTCCTCTAGGAAGCAGGAATCCCTAAATTCTCTTAACTTCTTCGCCACCTAGCTTTCCCCCATCATCTTCCACTTCTAAAAGAGTTATACCTCTATAAGGAGACCTGAAAGATAAATCCTATTAGATCTCTTTCCTCCTAAGGATGTAACCCTCATTATAAACCACTGACACATTCTCATAAAGAGAGTGCTGTTGGAGGAGTAGAAAGTGAGAAAAAAGAAGGGAGAAAAAGGAAGGAAGAAGCCTGCAAGTGCTGTCGGAGTCATTGGGCTCTCATTCTCACTGTTCAACCTACATTGCAGGTAATTTTTTTTTACTTAAGGCTGTAAAACTACATTAAATAGAATTTAGGTAGTTAAATAAGGTTAAAAAGCATGATGGTAGAAGAACCTGGAAATCCATTAACAATAGTCTCGAATGAATAAGGGACAGAAGAAGAGTTCAATGAAAAGTTAGATAATGTCAATGTTTAGTATTGATAGTGAAATCAATAGACGTAATAGAAAGAAAGGGAAACCTATTGTTTAAGAAATCAGGTAGCACAAGGTCGGGAGGCCAATACTAGAATCCCCATCCAAGGTAATGTCAGGAATCTCAAAAGGGGAAGCTTGAAATCAGGGTTGGATGGTGCACCGAATGCGAAATCCGAGCATCCGACTAAGCCAAGCTGCTCAGGCCCGCCTTTCTTCCAAATGCCAGACATTACCATGGACGATGGATCCTAAGATCCGGCCTAATGACCGAATGGTTTCAAAAGGCCACTGGATGTGGTCAGACATAGCGGTGGTCGTTACTACTGTATCAACTAACGCCGCGACTGACCATTAGCAGAATGTCCTGACCTTTGTCAGATGCTACATTGGATGCTATAGGTGTGACCAAGGTACCGACCGACGAACCCCAGACTTCTATAAATTGAGAATAATTAATGTAGAACTTGAAACCAATAACTCCATACTTTGTATAGGTGTGGAGCCCCTCGGAAACACTGATTATTCTAGCATGGATAATCACAACTACATGATCTCAGGTGAGGAATAGAACCTTGACTAATTTTGATGTGTTTGGAATATGCTGATGATTGATGCTACATGCTTGTACTTATATCTTGTATAACATGTCATCCAATAACTATCGTATGCATGAATTGCATAAATAGTGTAAGATCCGCACTCCACTAACCCAGTCTAACATGGGTTAACTTGTTGTGATAGGTCTTCCCATCGTAATCGGGCCGAAAGAGATGGACAGATGACAGACCACACATTTAAAGTACATTGTATGACAACTTTTACCTTGTCCAGTTGGATTGGTTGAGGTTGTCTAGTCTACGTATTATGCGACCAGACAAGCATAAAATAGAGTTTGGGAATAGGAAAGTTTTCTAGTTTGTTTAGACTACTCTCTTAATTGGGAGAGAACTCTAATAGGAGGTTTTTCCCTCTATATAAGTGACATTTCCCCACTTCCTCTCACTCTTTTGCTCAAACCACAAACCTTAAAAGTGAGAGGAGAGTTGAGAGAGAAAGCTGTGGAGAAGAAGAAGGCTATAAAGGAGAAAAAGGGAGGAGAAGGTTTGCATTCATTGTCGATTTCTAGCAAACATCGTCGTGAAACCAACGGTAAGTACCCTCATCCCTGTAGAGGTCTAGGTTGTGCTGGGATGGAGATCATGGCCACTAATGGCTAAGAATCCATTCCAACAACATGGTTTAGCCGTAAGGTTGTTCCATGAGTTAACAGTGAGAACCCTAAGTCGAAAGACCATAGTAACTAGGATTTCAATCGAATAACTTAATTCTAACATGTTGTGCAAACCTAGAGCAAGTAGGATGAATACTAAGCAAGAGTCGGAGGATCAACTCTGGGAATAACATGGACGGGATAACAACCTAGAGGTTATCCGGTCTGGTTGACCGATCACACATAGAGTGAGACCGGTGACAGCACCGGACACTCTCAGGGAGTGTCTCAAGGTTGTCCAATATGATGTCTAATCAGACAATATACTACATCGGACATGCGATTGGACAATGCTCGAAAAGACTATTTGCCAGTCCAGACAGTGAATCCGATTACTATAAAATTGTCAAAACTAAACCTAACTTAATCCTATTGATTGTTTAGGACTTGTAGTCAAGCAAAGCTGATTCCAAAGGTCTCAGAGGGTATTTAAAATACTAAAATAGGTGAGGGATAAGACCCCAAACTAATTGGATAATAACAAACTGCTTTGCTTGTTATTAATGTGCTGTGTTTGTGTATTTAACTTGTCATCCAATATCTGTTATTTACTGTTCATGCATATTATTATTCTTGTTATGATGTGTTTGAGGATAGACATGTGTATGTGTGTGGTTAGTGCGTTGTGTGGAGAGAGATTGGAGCCTCAAACCATTCACCATATTAACATCGTCGTATCATTGTTATCTTTACATGCTTAGTATGTGGTAGGGTATCAGAGGGAGTATTAGTGGTATTGGTTATAGCCTTATTATTAGGCTTTAGCTTTATCTCTGTTCCGTATTGAAGGGTGCTGGGGTAAGGCCTTGGATATAGTTTGATGGCATCTAGGATTGGTTAGTGATGAATCCAGTTTGCAAGCCCTCACCAGTAGGGGTGTACGTATTGGTACGAGATAGGGTATCCGGGGGGTGCTGACGGTTTGGTTGTAGTCTGCCATTAGGCTCTAGCTCTAGCTCTATCTTGTAGTGAGTGTTGTGGGGCGACGACGGTTTTGGTTGAAACCTAACCATTGCGTGTGCTCACACACTCGTGTATGGAGGTTTGGTTGTAGCCTATCCTTATCATAGCACATTGTAAACTTAACCAGACCCAATGATTGAATGCTACATCATGCATATTGCTTGCTGCATGTTTTGTTTCTCACTGAGCTAAGTTGTGAGTTCACCCCACGTTATCATTTTCTTTTAGTTTTTGGTGATGCCGGTTATACTGTATATGATTACGTCAATGCACACTCTGTTGGAAGAGTAGCAGCTATGGACATGCAGATGATGGAGAATATGACTCGTTATGCGAGTGTCTCTATTGTGTTTATCTTTAGGGTTTACGTTTTGTTTGGAATTATAAAACTTGTAAGGATTATTAATACTTTATGTTTTGATTAACATTGAGATAGTTGGATTATTTATTTATTTATCACTTAATATCTCATTTCATTTAAAGACTTTCGCTGTTATCTATTTATTCTGATTATTAGTTATATGAATGGTTTGATTGTTGGCATGGTCTTATGTGATCTTGTCTTGAGCCATTTGTTCATTGACGGTTCAATCACACTTCTGGTTCCACTAGAATTGGGGTGTGACAAATACTATGATTGACTGTGGTTGTTATGTGTGGATGCTTAGTAGACAATGGTGAAAGGGTTGAGGACCGCTGGATCCGATCTGCTAAGCAAATTTATTGCCATGCATTGTCCCATATTCTAGTAGAGGACAACATCTTGAGGGGGCAAAACGGATGGTCTAGGAATCCTACTAGAGTATTGTGATAGTATATATGATATCGTACAGGATAAGTTAGTGACAGAACCCTTGTGTGTGACTGTCACAGCCAATTCTGGAGAATTGAAAGTGATAAAATCATGCGTGATATCCCGGTCAACCCTTGTGGCAACCCGAATACACCAAGATCGCTACCATAATGATTACTACATAAATCCCACAATTCTACACAAGCAATATCCATATAATTCAAGTGAATCAAGAAATAATAATGATAGCGGAAGCATTAATAATAAACATATGCATCTATCATGATATCATAATCATAATACTATTTGTTATGAGTTATACTTCAACTTTCTCCACAAAATAGATATTGTATCAAATATACACTTAGCCAAATTAAAAAGAGTAAATCTGTTACATGATTTGATAGACCTCTTCATCTACCAACAAAAAAAATCATAATGAACTAAGGAAGAGGAAGAGTAAGGGGAAGGCTACGTCATGCATAGATACAGTCGCTGCAGGTGTAGCCTTCGCTGTGCTCTCCACCAATGTCATCATTTTCAGCTACAACAGTCGCCAAATGGGACTCCATAAAATCAGCTACAGAGTAGTCACCTGCAATAGAATTTGAAAAAGACATATCGATATGAGGATGAGCTCCCATCCTAGCTCAGTGAGAAATGTAGCATCCCATGCATGCGGTATATAGTGATATGAAATGCAATTCATTTTAATTAGGTCTCATGGCTGTGTTACTACCTGGTATCATATTAAGATTTAGCCTAATGTTTTCGGTTCTGCCTACGACTGCCGGCCTTCAACTCTCATATACTGGGCAAAGATAAAAGCTGAATAGATGATCTCGGGCCATTAAACAACTTTTACAAACAAACCCCTATCTAGGTCCCAAAAATAGCACCTTAGTTACCCCTTCAGGATCGTCAATTCCCATCATAGACCCCGTCTCACATCAGTTACTGTACTCCCATATGTCATTGACTCTTCCCTCGGATCACTTAACCTTTGAAAGCATGAGCCTATGCCAGTATCTTAACCCCTATTGGAAGGGTGTAGGAAATAGGGGAATAGAACCACTTGTATCTATTATGTTCATTCAATTAATCATGACTGTCTGCCAGTAGAGATCCCTGGCTCCACTCTAATGGATCACCATGCCCCTATTAGCAAGCTGGAAAAACCACTACAATGCCCACTAGCAAAAATCTCCGGCTCCACTCCAATGGATTATCGTGCCCCCACTAGTGTGCAATTTAATCCAACATGATCCATGTGCCCACGCTCCAACGTGCCATACGAACCATTATACATTGGCTGCAACCCAATAGAGATCCCTGGATCCCCACTCCAATAGATCATCGTATCTCGATTAAGGTGCCACCATGGTACGTGTATCCATGCTCTAACAAGTTACATGCACCATCATACATGGCCATTCATATGCATTATTAAATAAAAGCAAAAGAATCGAGGGATCCAGTAGGACCATAGTGGTTCCCCCCCGCCTTTGGTGAAGGAACATGTCACACGCACCATCAATCATGGTAATTCATATGCGTTATTAAATAAAAGGCTCTGTGTAAGCACCCCATTTTTGTCATCCCTAGCCAAACAGAGCTTTACTGGTGTATAGACAGTAAGAGAGGGGAGGTGAATGAAAATTTGAAAAAGTACAGGGGAGGCAAGTGAAACTCTCTCAAATCGACATTTAATCAATCTTGGTGTGCTCTCTATAGTGTTTTGAGCTGAGCCAAAGTGCCCCCCAGTGTGCAAGAGTTTTGGTGAACCCATTCGGAAAGGGTTGCGGGTCAATTCAAGGTTTAGGCGTTAAGTGGTGACTTGGAGGCTGATTTCGATGGGCCCCACAGCAAGGTCATGGGCTTGTAATATGCATGGATATGTAGTTCTTGGAAATTCCTTCGAAATGAGATTGGAATCGCTCAATTCTGATATTGAACGAAGAAGATATGGTGATTTTAGTCCAGAAATAGGTATAAGGGGATTTTCTGAAAATAATAATAAAAATCCAAAGGCTTTTCTGCAAATTATCATAAATTAAGGATTTATTGGGCGAATTTGTCACACCCCAATTTTGGTCTAACCAGAATGGTGTGATGAACCGCTAAATAACCAACGGTTCAACCAGGATCTCAAATAGGCTATCCCCGCGTTATCCAACTTGCACACATCCGTAATCATAATCAGAGTAATACACAATAGCGGAAATCTTATAATAAGATGAACTGAGAATCTATGTGATATTAAAATTTAAATAACAATTTATTCTGTATCAACCGAGACATAAATAAATATCAATACAAATCTTTAATAAATCCAAGTAAAGAAACCTATAAAATATCTAATCAAATACACACGAGTTGCACTCGCAAGAGGAGTCATGTGTATCTACTTCAGCACCAGCTTCCATTGCTGCCACATTCCCGTACGTGGACGCGTTCATATAATCTTCAATAGTATAACCTGCATCATCAACTAAAATATTCGACGTCGAGGGGTGAGCACACAACACGGCTCAGTGAGTAGCCAAAACAATGCAACAATACATATGCATGCAAAAAGTCAATTCATATCTTTGGTCCGGTTTAAAATTTGCAGTATGCAATAGAAAGGTTTAGGTAGCCAAAGGTCGCGTTTATTGACTCCGCCTCTATACACGAGTGTGTGACGTTACCCGAAGATCACGTTTATCGTCAACTCACATGCACCCAACCATGAACATTATATAACAAAGGTTACGTTTATTGCTAAATAGTGCCATACCAACACGTAAGCCCCTGTTAGCGAGGGCTGCAAACTGGGCTTGCAACTAACCAATCATAATGCCAAATAGTGTATCCAAGGCCTCACCCCAGCATCCCTCAGAATGTCCATAGAGATAGAGCTAAGGCCCCCGGTAGAGTCAGAGACTACAAGGACCGAGACCACCTCCCCTGATACTCTACGACATAATAGTAATGCTAAAGTAATGGCGATACGACGATGCCAATGCACAAGACTTGAGTTAGAGATAGAGCTAAAGTGCTGAGACCCGCCAAAGGTTAACGTTTATTGACGTTCTCATCACACCTCCCCTGATACTCGCTCGCATCAAGCACATCAACCACACACATACAAGCACATGCCTATTTCTATCATCATCATCATCATCATGTTATAAACAATAAAGTAAATATGCATGAACAAGTAATAAAAATATTGGATGGCATGCTGTATGCACATTACAAACATATTCGCATAGAATCAAACATAGCATAGGACTCAAGAAATAGAAAACAGTTTATTATTAACCAATTTAGTTTGGGGTTAAGGTTCCTCACCTTAGCTTGCTATAAGATACCTTTCCAAGCTTTAAAATCACCTTTACAATGTTATTATATTGCTAGAAGACCTAACAAAGTCGATAGAATTTAATTAAAATTAATTCCAGATTTAAAAACTACTCTGTTAACTGAGGGCCGGAGGTAGGGTCGATGCTATGGTCGATGGGTCTATCGACCCTTCCCTCTTTCTGGACTTCCCGAATGCTGAGGGTCGATGGTCAGGAACACCTAGGGTCGGATGGTCATCGACCCTCGGTGCGACCCTTGGTGCACTTTGGTCTAATTCCCTCTTTTGATCAATTCCTCGTGTTTGGGATCCTATGGCTTGCTCCTACATTCCATTCTACATTCATTCCATGGTCTGAAACCATGTATAACCCACCTAGATAGCTTTCACGCATTCTTCTATTGTTTTCGATGGAAACCTAACCATAGGTTGATGGTTTGGGTTTCTCCGAGATGACACTCTCAACAATTACTAACCTAAGGTCTGTAGAAATTCTTGGAATTAGTATCCATACCTGAGAAGATAACTTTTTCTCTGAAATTCTTCTCCTTTGTGCTAAGTTCTCTTCCTTCCCTTTCTTCTCCCTCCTTTCCTTCTCCTCTCTTTCTCTCAATTCGATTAGGGTTGTGAAAGGAGTAAAAGTAGCTTAGGGACGTCCTTTAAATAGAGTAGGAACATCCTAAATAAGTCTCATTGAGATTAGGAAAGAATCCCAATCGAAAAATATAGAAATTTCCAAATTTCTATATTCGGCAGAAACCGAGGGTCGATGGGAGGGTCGATGATCCCGTCGACCCTAGGGTCTTAAGCTGTCCGACCCTCCCTCCAAAACCGAGGGTCTGACTTTCTGTTTTGGGAGGTCCGACCCTGCTTAGCTGGGTATGCGATCCTTCCCCTATTTTAAGTGTTTTGGGGTCGATTTGATACCTGGGATCTCGATCTCCTTCACGCCCTTGGTCCATTTGACTCGGCCATGATGGGTAAACCTGGTTCAAGGTGGTAAGACCGGGTTAGATTGACACGGGTCTTACAACTCCCCCAACATATAAAAATTTCGTCCTCGAAATTGTTCGTACCTACTGAATCAAATAAGTGAGGGTATTGCTTTCGCATAGCATTTTCTTCTTCCCATGTAATTTCTTCCATGTCTCTACTTTTCCATATGACCTTAACATAGTAGATACCTCTGTTGCGTAGACGTTGAACCTTTCGACTAGTGATTTCTGTTGGTGTTACTTCAAATGTCAAATCATCAGTCAATTTCGGTAAATCCACTGTCAAAACATGCGTTGGATCCTTGACATACTTCTTCAATAAGGAAATGTGAAATACATCATGCACGCTTGACATAGATGGTGGTAGTGCTAACTGATAAGCCACCTTTCCCCGCTTAGCTAGAATTTCATATGGCCCGACATATCTTGGACTTAGCTTCCCTTTCTGTCCGAACCTCTTCAATCCTCGCATAGGCGATACTTTCAAAAATACTTTATCACCTAAGGCGAACTCCAGATCTCTTCGTCGAGTATCCGCATACTGCTTCTGGCGGTTCTGAGCTGTTCTCACTCTTTCCTTGATGATGTCGACCACTCGACAAGTCTCTTTAACAAATTCCGGTCCAACAATACTACGTTCTCCAACTTCATTCCAAAACAAGGGAGTTCGACACTTTCTGCCATACAGTGCTTCATAAGGTGACATCTGTATAGTAGCCTGATAGCTGTTATTCTAAGCGAACTCGATCAATGGTAATCTTTCATCCCATGATCCCTTGAAATCAATTACACATGCTCGTAGCATATCTTCTAGAATCTGAATTGTACATTCTGACTGTCCATCTGTCTGTGGGTGGAATGTAGTACTGAACTTCAGCGTTGTACCCATAGCCTTTTGCAATCCTTCCCAAAACTTGGAAGTAAATCATGGATCTCTATCGGATACAATACTTTCTGGAACACCATGTAATCGAACAATATTATCCACATACAGCTTCGCTAACCTTTCCAGTGTATACTGAGGTCGTATAGGTATGAAGCGAGCTGTTTTGGTCAGATGGTCCACAATCACCCAAACTGCGTCAACTACTCGAGGAGTCAATGGTAGTCCCGTGACGAAGTCCATAGTGATGCAGTCCCATTTCCATCCTGGTTCCGGTAATGGCTGCAACAGTCCAGCGGGTCTTTGTCGCTCAGCCTTTACCTTCTGACAATTTAGGCATCGAGACACAAACTTGGCTACATCTGCTTTCATTCCCCTCCAACAATATAGTTTCTTCAGATCATGATACATTTTTGTACTTCCAGGATGTATCGAATAGAGGGTGGTATGGGCTTCTTTCATCAGTCGGTGTCTAATGTCCATACTTTCTGTTTCAGGTACACATATTCTTCCTTTGTATTTCAGTACTTTCTCATCATCCAAGGTGAACTCAGGGTTAGTCCTACCTTTCTCAATATCCTCTTGTACTGTTCTCAGATAAGGATCTATTTTGATAGCTGTCTTTACTTCATCCACTATATTCGGTATAATCTTCAATGCCGCGAACATATTCGAAAACCGATGAATAAACCCTTGGTTGGCTGATTCATCCGTTGTATCTATCACATACTGCTCGTTGCCGTGATTGAATACCATTCCGTTGGTACACATTGCTGCAGTCGTGCTAACTTCTCCTTGAGATTTTATCATTGCTTTTCTGCTTAATGCATCCGCTACTATGTTCGCTTTCCCAGGATGATACTGGATATCACAATCATAGTCTTTCAATAGTTCCAGCCATCTTCTTTGTGTCATATTCAACTCCTTCTGATTAAATAGATAAGTAAGACTTTTATGGTCCGACTTAATCTGAAATTTCTCCCCGTATAGGTAATGTCTCCATATCTTGACCGCATGTACTACTGCCGCTAGCTCCAGATCATGAGTGGGATAATTTTTCTCATGTACCTTTAACTGTCTTGAAGCATAAGCAATCACTTGTTCTCCTTGCATAAGCACACATCCTAATCCCAGTCCCGACGCATCAGTGTATAGAGTAAATGTCTGTCCTGGCACGGGAATAGTCAAAATTGGAGCGGATATCAATCTGGTCTTCAGTGTTTGGAAACTCTTCTCCCATTTATCGGTCCATACAAACTTTTCACCTTTCTTGGTCAAACTGGTGAGAGGTACGACAATCCGAGAATAGTTTTTATGAATCTCCGATAATAACCTGCTAGACCCAGAAAACTTCTAATTTCTGAAACACTCTTTGGTGCTTCCCACTTCACAATAGCCTCGATCTTGCTGGGATCCACTTTGATTCCTTCAGCGGATACCACATGGCCTAGGAATGCGACTTCACTTAGCCAAAACTCGCACTTTGAAAATTTGGCATATAGCTTCTCTTTCCTTAAACGCTGTAGGGCTGCGTTTAGGTTCTTAATATGAGTTTCCTTGTCCTTGGAGTATACCAATATGTCATCAATAAATACTATAACCGACATATCCAACATATCATGGAAAACTCGGTTCATAAGTTCCATGAACGTTGCCGGTGCATTAGTTAATCCGAAAGACATAACAAAAAATTCATAATGTCCATATCTGGTCCTGAATGCTGTCTTCGAAATATCACCTTCTTTAATCTTTAGCTGATGATAGCCTGATCGAAGATCGATCTTTGAAAATACTTTTGCCCCTTGTAACTGATCGAACAAGTCATCGATCCGAGGTAGTGGATATCGATTCTTGATTGTCAGTTTATTCAACTCACGATAGTCGATACATAATCGAACGCTACCGTCCTTCTTCTTTACGAACAACACCGGTGCCCCCCATGGAGATATACTGGGTCGAATATAACCCTTGTCCAGTAGTTCTTGTAGTTGCACTTTTAATTCCTTCAGTTCCGTAGGAGCCATTCTATAGGGTGCTTTTGATACGGGTGCGGCTCCAGGTATCAGGTCTATTACAAACTCTGTGGCTCGGTCGGTTGGTAATCCGGGTAGTTCCTCTGGAAATATGTCAGGGTAATCCCGCACGACGTCAATGTCTTCCATTCGTGGTGCTTCCTTGGTTAGGTCGACTACTGACACTAGATACCCGACTGCTCCCTTGTCAAGGCACTTCTTAGCATTTAATGCTGAAAGTATGAGCTTGCGTCTCCGGGGAAGTTTGGTTCCCGAGAAACTTAATTTTGCTCCTTCTTTGTCTTTGAACGTTAGCTTCTTTTCGGCGCGTAATAGATTTGCAGAGTGCCGGGCTAACCAGTCCATTCCTAAGATGACATCAAAGTCTGCCATCTCAAGTTATATCAAGGTTGCATCTAAAGTCTTCTCTCCAATGAGAACTGGACATGGTCCATAACCTTTCTCTAGTTCCACTTCTAACCCCATCGGTGACCGTACAAGTACTTTGTAGTCTAATGTTTTGATGGGTAATTTGGTCTTCTTTCCAAATGACACAGATATAAATGAATGAGTAGCTCCAGAATCGAAGAGTACTCTGGCGGGTATGCCATTTATAGGTACAATACCTGTGATTTATCTTCACTTAGTCTACGTGCTCATTCAATGTAATTACAACTTTAAAAGTTTTAGTCATACCTGTGACCACATCGGGTGATGCGGCCGCATCCTCAGACGTAACAGCATATACACGTCCCTGATGGAATTGTTTCTTGGGCTTAGGGCACTCCCTTGCCATATGTCCCGGCTGGTTGCAGTTAAAACACTTCGGGGCTTCAGAATTTGGCTTTGGCTAAGGTTGAGCTGCTGGGGTAGTCTTGGTTGCAGCATTAAAATTCTGAGGACGGAAAGGCTTATACGTCCTGTTATTGCCTCCGTTGTAGGAGTTTTCGGCTGGCCTTTTGATGCCTTTGTTCTGAGTAAAATAACTCTCCTTCTGGCTCGATTCAATCACTCGAGCAATCTGGACAGCTTCGTTGTAAATTTTCTTCTCTAAGCCCAGAACATTTTCTCTGATGCTTCCTCTTAGTCCCGTGACAAACCTACGGGTTTTGGTTTCTTCTTCTTGCATACTCAGTGGTGCGAAGAAAAACAACTCTTCATAACGCTGTTGGTACGCATCCACTGACATCTGTCCCTGATAAAGACTCAGGAACTCCTTCTCCATCGAATCTCTGAAGCTTCGTGGAAAATATTTCTCGAAGAATGCTTCTTTATATATAGCCCATGTCAGTAGGGCGTGCTTGGTCAGTAAATATGTCTTCGTGGATTTCCACCAATGATGTGCGTCGCCCTTGAGCATAAAGGTGGCACATAGTACCTTCTCTTCCTCTGTAATAGTCATCATGAGGAAGTTTCTCTCCATCTCGTCTATTCAGTGTGCTGGCCACAATGGATCAGACGGCTTGCCGTTGAATTCTCTGGGTTTCATCTTCAAAAATCTCTCCACTAGTCGGGAGTGGTCCAGCTGATTCTGGGGGTTTGCCCCAAACATATAGGGTGGATTGTGGTAATTTTCTTGAGTTGCTTCCGGTACCTGCACTGGAATCTGTGTAGTCGATTGTTGAGGTGTCTGATGAGCTGGGTGGTTACCCACCGGGGCTGCACTAGCTTGTCCAGTGTGCATGGGTGCGGCCTGAGTGGCTTGGAACATAATTCCCATGGCGACCTGCATTTGAGCCTGTGTGTGTTGCATTTGCTGCAGCTGCTGTGCCAGGTTCATCACCACTGTTGCCAGCTCTGGTGGTGGAGGTGGCAAATTTGTAGGGTTTGACGGTTCTGGATTTCCCGGTGCATAGTTATTCTCTTGACTAGTCTCCTCCACTGGTGGTGGTGGTGGAACTGCGTTTCGGGTCTGTCGGGTTACTCTACGTCCAGACATAATTCCTTTTGCTAATTGGTGGTGCCTGGAAATCATCAAAATAGGTGAGAAGTCATTATATTTCATGTAGGCACGCTAACCAATAATCAATTCCAATTCTAGCTCATTTTATAAAAAAAATGCTGTCTTTTCTATGCAGGGTCGATGGTGAGGGTCACTGGTATGTCCAACCCTTAGTTTCCGACCCTGGGAATGACCTGTTCTTCCCGAGAGCTGAGGGTCGATGCGAGGGTCGATGGGTATCCGACCCTCAGTTCCAACCCTTAGTTTTCTGTCAGATTCCCGAGAGCCGAGGGTCGATGGGAGGGTCGATTCGAGGGTCGATTGTGCTAATCGAATTGTCCGACCCTCGGACCAAAAATCAGATTTTTAAAATCCGATTCTGAGTCATTTCTCACTATTCCTCCTCCGTTTCGACTCGTCTCTCCTCTCTGAGTTGCCATAGTGCTACTCTATTGTTTTGGATCGGTTTAACTCCGGGTTTCGACGTCCACGTCATCACTACAGGTATGTCTTCCCATTTTTACCTGTTTTTAGGTTTCCATTTCTAGGTTTTCGCATGTTTAACTTGTATTTTCCAAATTAAACTTTTTCCAACCGTCAAAATTCGATTTTTAGTGGGGGCTTTTGTTATTGGTGTCTCAAGGAACGAAAGCCCTCAAAATTTTTTGAGTTTCATCGGTTGGTTATTGAGAACTTGAAATTTTATCTTTTTGCCCTAATTTGTCGAAAATTTCGATTTTTCTTGAATTTCTTCAAATTGGACATCGTCAGTTAAATTTTTCTATTGCATGTGGGTCGTAGGATATGTTTAAACCTTCGTAAGTCCTTATGCCCACTTATATGATGAGGAATGGGCTTTATTGTCAACTTATGTCGTTATTATATCATATTTTGGATTTTTATCCTATTAACTCCTTGTTTCCTTTCTTTTTCTTGTTTTGCAGATACTATGGCTCGTACCAAAGTACCCCGAGTGCGTGATCCACTTCGCTTCCGTTCGAATGAAGCCGAGGCACAGTATGCTGACTATGCCCGTAAGAAAGTGGAAGGGGGTCGCATGGTGAACTTGGCTGAACTAGCCTTGTTCAATGTAGAGGGAGCATTTGGTGATATGGGGTGGCTCCCTGTCATCACATACGACGCGTGCACATGTCCAGATTTGGTGCGCCAGTTCTATTGTAATCTCCAGGTGGTGGGGAATTACAATGACGTTGAGCATGGTCAGGAGTTACGCATCACCAGTTACGTCAAGGGGGTGCACATTTCCTTTGATTATCGGTAGCTGGCCGATCTGTTGGGCATTCCCTATAATGGCCCCATGGTGTACTGTGCGCCGGGAGAGCCATAGTTTGTTGAGATGGAGATGAGGGCAGAGATCGACAACCAGTTGCTCCGTCCTGATCGTTGGCAGATGAGAGCTTGTTATCTGCGTCCAGCTCCACGAGTCTTCTCTAAGATTATCCAGCATAATCTGATCCCGCAGAGTGGGCACTATGAGAGGGTGTCTCAACTGACCCAATTCCTGATATACAGTATATGCACTCGACAGCCGATCTGCCTTCCATACATCATCATGCGGACGATGATTAGTGCTACATTGTTCGGTCATAGGGGTAATCTACCCTATGGACGCATGATTATAGTGCTACTGACCCATCTGGGGGTGGATCTGGTAGATGAGAAGATCCAGGAGAAGACCTTCTTGTCGCCTCTAGATTGGGAGGCTATCTGCAAGATGGGGCTGCGAGATGCTGAGGTTAGTGATGAGGAGAGGAACGCGATGGTGCGCCCTCACACTTGGGTTGAGATGGCTGATGCTGACGCTGCTGCTGCTGCTGCTAGAGCTTGTGTGGATCCAGTCGATGATGACGACCGTATGTATATGGACGTTGACTCGATACCACCGCCTTCACCTACACATGCGACTGGAGTTGGTACTTCTTCTGCGGCGGCTCCTGCACCTGAGGCTGGTCCTTCCCATTCGGCTGATCCTTCACTTCCACCTTCAGCCATGATGGAGATGCTGCAGGAGATCAGGGATGCTCAGCGCAGATCTGATCTGAGGATGGATGAGCTGTTGGCTGCTCAGCGCACATCAGACGCGCAGATGGGAGAGCTTCTAGAGATGCAGCGTGCGACTGATCAGAGGATAGCCGGTCTCACAGCTAGTTTACAGACGACCCAGACTCAGATAGCCTGGTTGACTAGAGTCTATGCTGAGGACTACGACAGAGACCGTGAGGCACCGCCTCCTCATTCACCTCCAGCTTCCTGAGTGTACTTTTATTATTTTTTTTCCTTGTATTACAGAGTAACTGTCCGGGTTGTAGACTGTACTCTGCTTTAGTTATGTATATACGTTTTGTTTCTCTCACTCATTGTATGTAACTTATTTTCCCTTTAATAGATGCATTATTCTCTTTTTAAATTTGGTCTCAATCATCACTTGTGCTTACAGTGTGTTTGTATTAAAGCTTTTAACTTATCCTATCTCAGTTCACAATTGTCTCGAATGTATGTTAGTCGGCGGGCAAGGCCTGAGATGCTCTGATACCAAGTTGTCACACCCCAATTTTGGTCTAACCGAATGGTGTGATGAACCGCTAAATAACCAACGGTTCAACCAGGATCTCAAATAGGCTATCCCCGCGTTATCCAACTTGCACACATCCGTAATCGTAATCAGAGTAATACACAATAGCGGAAATCTTATAATAAGATGAACTGAGAATCTATGTGATATTAAAATTTAAATAACAATTTATTCTGTATCAACCGAGACATAAATAAATATCAATACAAATCTTTAATAAATCCAAGTAAAGAAACCTATAAAATATCTAATCAAATACACACGAGTTGCACTCGCAAGAGGAGTCATGTGTATCTACTTCAGCACCAGCTTCCATTGCTGCCACATTCCCGTACGTGGACGCGTTCATATAATCTTCAATAGTATAACCTGCATCATCAACTAAAATATTCGACGTCGAGGGGTGAGCACACAACACGGCTCAGTGAGTAGCCAAAACAATGCAACAATACATATGCATGCAAAAAGTCAATTTATATCTTTGGTCCGGTTTAAAATTTACAGTATGCAATAGAAAGGTTTAGGTAGCCAAAGGTCGCGTTTATTGACTCCGCCTCTATACACGAGTGTGTGACATTACCCGAAGATCACGTTTATCGTCAACTCACATGCACCCAACCATGAACATTATATAACAAAGGTTACGTTTATTGCTAAATAGTGCCATACCAACATGTAAGCCCCTGTTAGCGAGGGCTGCAAACTGGGCTCGCAACTAACCAATCCTAATGCCAAATAGTGTATCCAAGGCCTCACCCCAGCATCCCTCAGAATGTCCATAGAGATAGAGCTAAGGCCCCCCGGTAGAGTCAGAGACTACAAGGACCGAGACCACCTCCCCTGATACTCTACGACATAATAGTTCTGCTAAAGTAATGGCGATACGACGATGCCAATGCACAAGACTTGAGTTAGAGATAGAGCTAAAGTGCTGAGACCCGCCAAAGGTTAACGTTTATTGACGTTCTCATCACACCTCCCCTGATACTCGCTCGCATCAAGCACATCAACCACACACATACAAGCACATGCCTATTTCTATCATCATCATCATCATCATGTTATAAACAATAAAGTAAATATGCATGAACAAGTAATAGAAATATTGGATGGCATGCTGTATGCACATTACAAACATATTCGCATAGAATCAAACATAGCATAGGACTCAAGAAATAGAAAACAGTTTATTATTAACCAATTTAGTTTGGGGTTAAGGTTCCTCACCTTAGCTTGCTATAAGATACCTTTCCAAGCTTTAAAATCACCTTTACAATGTTATTATATTGCTAGAAGACCTAACAAAGTCGATAGAATTTAATTAGAATTAATTCCAGATTTAAAAACTACTCTGTTAACTGAGGGTCGGAGGTAGGGTCGATGCTAGGGTCGATGGGTCTATCGACCCTTCCCTCTTTTTGGACTTCCCGAATACTGAGGGTCGATGGTCAGGAACACCTAGGGTCGGATGGTCATCGACCTTCGGTGCGACCCTTGGTGCACTTTGGTCCAATTCCCTCTTTTAATCAATTCCTCGTGTTTGGGATCCTATGGCTTGCTCCTACATTCCATTCTACATTCATTCCATGGTCTGAAACCATGTATAACCCACCTAGATAGCTTTCACGCATTTTTCTATGGTTTTAAATGGAAACCTAACCATAGGTTGATGGTTTGGGTTTCTCCAAGATCACACTCTCAACAATTACTAACCTAAGGTCTGTAGAAATTCATGGAATTAGTATCCATACCTGAGAAGATAACTTTTTCTCTGAAATTCTTCTCCTTTGTGCTAAGTTCTCTTCCTTCCCTTTCTTCTTCCTCTTTTCCTTCTCCTCTCTTTCTCTCAATTCGATAAGGGTTGTGAAAGGAGTGAAAGTGGCTTAGGGATGTCCTTTAAATAGAGTAGGAACATCCTAAATAAGTCCCACTGAGATTAGGAAAGAATCCCAATCGAAAAATATAGAAATTTCCTAATTTCTATATTCGGCAGAAATCGAGGGTCGATGGGAGGGTCGATGATCCCGTCGACCCTAGGGTCTTAAGCTGTCCGACCCTCCCTCCAAAACCGAGGGTCTAACTTTCTGTTTTGGGAGGTCCGACCCTGCTTAGCTGGGTATGCGACCCTTCCCCTATTTTAAGTATTTTTTGGTTGATTTGATACCTGGGATCTCGATCTCCTTCACGCCCTTGATCCATTTGACTCGGCCATGATGGGTAAACCTGGTTCAAGGTGGTAAGACCGGGTTAGATTGACACGGGTATTACAGAATTATTGTGAACGGAATCGATCGGACTTCATTCCACCATATCTTGATCATTCGACGTCCAAATCAGGAGATTCTAGCGCCAACGTTCTCCATTGTCGGTCCTTTTCAAAGTGGACATGGAAAATTTGGGATAACGGCTGCCAAAAGATCCCATGCAGAATTGCAAGCCGATATGTCCGTTTAAACTTCAAAAATTCATAATTTGATCATCCTACATCTAAATCAAGTAATTTAAGTCCTAGTGTATTACATTTTTGGTACTCTTCAAAGTGGACGTGGAAATTCTGGGACAGAGGCCGTCGAAATATTCCATGCGGAAGGGCAAGCTGAATTGGCCCATAAAAGAGAGAGAGAAGCGAGTCAAACCAAACTCCACCCAACCCAGCTCAACCCAAGTCAGTCTAACTTAGTCAAACTCGACCAGTCCAACTTGACCTAGCCCAGATTGGTCCAGACCAAGTCAAGTCAGTCCATGTGCATTATATATATATATATATATATATATATATATATATATATATATATATATATATATATATATATTAATTAATATATATATATATATATATATATATGCAGGTACTTGATTAGGTAACTAAGAAAGAGAGAGAGAAGAGAAGAGAGAGAAAGAGTGAAAGAAAGAGAGATGAAGAGAGAGCAGAAAAAGACAAAGAGAGGAAGAGAAAGCCAGAGAGGGAGAGAAGGATAAAAGAGAGAAGAGAAAGGGAGAGGGAAGCCGAAGAAAGAGAGAATGGAAGTGAGAGAGAGAGAGAGAGAGAGAGAGAAAGAGAGAGAGAGAGAGAGAGGAAAACTCGACACCTCACCTTAACTCCCTCACCTCCTCTCATGCAAAGCCCATTACTCGCCAGCACTTGCTGCTGCAAATCAAGTTTCACAAACCCATCTTCATTTTACCCCTCACCCATATAACTACACAACCTGCCCAGCCATTCCCTTATAAAACGTCCCAGCAGTTCAGCCATGGCCTCCACTCCACTGACCCATATCCTGCATCGCCATCAGCTCCACACGCCCATGCCCTTGTACAGAGAAACCAGCCACCACCCTTCCTATCCATCTTCTCTAGTCTATACCTTACCACAACTCTCTTACCACACCTACATAACCTGTACAACAATCTACACCATCTAGCCACCCCCATCCCTCATTAAACCCACTGGATTTGAGACCCCTAGCACTCCAGCTCCACCATGCATGTGCCATTACCCTACAACTGAGAAAACACCTCACACTCTACAACCATGCTCCATACTGTCAAGTTTCCAACTCAAAAGTTCGAACTAGTAAGTGGAGGGACTCTCCATATATAAGATCCCGAGATTCCAATCTCATTAGCAATGTGGGACTATTCCCAATACTCCCCCTCACAAGTAATCCATCGTTAGGTGGTGTATATGTGGTATATATGTGGCATTACATGGGACTTTTCAGGTGACTGGTCCCTCTTTTACATGTGAATCATCCCTCTTTAGGGGTGACATAAAGTCCCACTTTTTGGGTGATCGTCCTTCTTTTTGAGTGACTGATCCCTCTTTAGGGGTAACATAAAGTCCCTCTTTTTGGTGACCGTCCCTCTTTAGGTAACCATAGTCCCGCTTTTGTGCATCTGGTGTCCCTTTTTCGGTAACTTAGCCTTCTTTTTAGAGTTAATATGAGAGGGAACCTAGAGCTCTAATACCATGTCAAGTTTCCAACTCAAAAGTTCGAACTAATAAGTGGAGGGACTCTCCATATATAAGACCCCAATTTTCCAATCTCATTAGCAATGTGGGATTATTCCCAATACATACCTGCCACCAGACTTTGTACAACCTCCACCTGGCCATTAACTTTTCCATTTAAACCTTACAACAGAGACCGAACTCTCCACTATAAATACCCCCACTATAGACTTCTCAAAAAAAAAAAAAAAAAAAAAAAAGGAAAAACTCTTAAAGCGATCCTCACAAAAAAAAATACCACTCACTTGAAACCGCTCAACCCTTCTGGACAAGCCCTTACCTGGTCTGAAACCATCACAAACCACCATTGTCATAGGGCCTGCTCCATTGACCTGCTGTAACACCCAACCTGCAACTTCACCTTGTCCCCGATCTACAACTTCTTCTTCGTCGAAAAAGGATCTTCATCACCTACACTTCATCAAACTACCTACCACTGATCTGCTACCTAGACATCAATCGAACCACCTGCAAACTTGAACTACAACCACTTGACCTGCAACACTTTGCCACCATCTTCGATCACCTCCGACATCGTCTGCGGTTATCGTTGGCCACTCCTGCGATACACCTGCATCACCTTTGCCACGATCGTTAGACGGCCTGTACCCATTGTTTATAGTCTTTACCACCATCGACAACATTACCAGGTAGGTTTTCCTCCCTTTCGGTTTACAGCGACCACCATGCTTATTACTTGTTGTTTTAACTTCTGATTTTGCATATATATTGTTTGTTATTATGCATGCACAATGCTGTACTGTTTTTTATGCATGTACACTATTAAATTATTTTATTTTTTTGTACAATGTATATTTTATTTTATTGTCTGATATCATTACATGCTTTGCAAATATTGCCTGTTGATCTTGCATGTTTGATGTGTTTTAGTATTGGCCATCAATCTTAAATGAGTTAATGATCAAATCTGGATCATTAATTTTGTTGATGCTTAATCCTAACCATTGGATCCTCATCATGAGCATGTGAAATGAATCTGAACCATTAGATCTTGATCATAAGTGTTTCAAATGAATTTGAACCGTTGATCTTGATCATGAATGTCTTATATGAATTTGAACCATTAGATCTTGATCATGAGTATTCTAAATGAATCTGAACCATTGGATCTTGATCATGAGTGTTTTTTATGAACCTGAATAATGGATCTTGGTTGCATTGCTATATTTGTACGCATTGCCTTGTTTAAATTGCTTATATGTTATCTTTGTGTACACTACCATGTTTAGATTTGTTTCCTATTGTAAGCACCCCATTTTTGCCACCCTCCGCATAAGTGAACCAATATGGTAGGTTTCTGACCTTTAACCCAAAGATTTGTGATTCTCCACTAATCCCCACAGCAGGGTCATGGGCTATTATCTGCATAGATGCATAGGTCATAGAATTATCTTCGAAACGAGATCAGAATTGCTCAATTCCGGTATCAAATGAGGAAGATACGACCATTTTAGTCGGATGATACATATAAGGGAGGTTTTTGAAATTATCATAAATAATCCCAGGGGCTTTCATGCAAATTATCGTAAGTTGGATTGTTTGAATTTCAAATCATCATATCTTGATCATCCGACATCAGATTCAGATGATTCCAAGACCATTATTCTTCATCCATGATGTTCTACAAAGTTGACATAAAAAATCCTGGGTAGAAGTCACCAGTGGGTCCCATGCAAACTTGCATGCAAAATGATCGTTAGAACTTCAAAGCTTCATATCTTTCCCGTTCTACATCGGATTCAGATAATTCCAATCTCATTATGTTCCATTTTAGTGCTCTACAAAGTGGACGTAAAATATTTTCAGTAGAAGCCTCCGAAGGATCTCATGTAGAATGGTCAGCCAAATTATCGATAATTGGTCCGCTTAAACTTCAAAAATTCATAAGTTGACCATTTTACTTCCAAATGAGGTGATTCAAGTTCCTATATTCCTCATTTTTAATGTTCTACAAAATGAACGTAAAAAATTTGGAATAGAGGCCATCGAAAAATTCCATGCGGGATAATAGCGGGAATGACCCGTGAAATGACAAGGAGAAAAAAACCCAGTTAATTCCAATCAGTCCAGTCAACTCAGTTCAAACCAGTTTTGGTCCAACCTACCTCAACCCATATCAGTTGTCAACCTAAGTCAGTCTCAACCCATTTCGAATCAGTTCATCTATGTGCACAATATTTATATTATATATATTATATATATATATATATATATATATATATATATATATATATATATATATGTATATGTATGTATGTTATTAAATATATGTGTATATATGTATATAATATATATTATTATATGTAAATGATAAACCAAAAGATTTTGAGAAGAAAAAGGAAAGAGGGGAGAGAGAAACGTGAAAGTGAAGGGGGATTTTGGTTTTGGAGATAATCCAAAAGATTTTTGAGAAAAAAAAGGAAAGAGGGGAGAGAAAAAACATGGAAGAGAAAGGGATTTAGGGTTTTGAGATAATCCAAAAGATTTTGAGAAGAAAAAGGAAAGAGGGGAGAGAAAAAAACGTGAAAGTGAAGGGGGATTTTGGTTTTGGAGATAATCCAAAAGATTTTTGAGAAAAAAAAGGAAAGAGGGGAGAGAAAAAACGTGGAAGACAAAGGGATTTAGGGTTTTGGGATAATCCAAAAGATTTTGAGAGAGAGAAACATGAGTGGGAGAGAGAAAACGTGAGAGAGGAAGAAAGAAAGAGAGAGAAAAGAGAAAAGAAAGAAAAGAGAAGAAGAAAAGAGAGAAAGAGAAGAGAGAAAGAAGCAGAAGAGAGGAGAAGGAGGATTCACATTCAAAGGGGATTGATACAACCTCCAATCACCCTTCATCAACGGTTTCGCTCGATTTGAGCCCAATGTTAGTACTCTAAACAAATTTAGAGGTCGTTATAATGCCCGAACTACACGGATTCTGATTCCTAGGGCTAACCCTAGGATACGTAGGCTATTTGGGAGAAACCCAAATTCGGATCCATACCTTAGTCCACTCTGACTATCCATAGATCCACTAGGATATCCATTCCCATTTCAACCCAGAGCCCGAACTACGCGGATTCTGATTCCTAGAGCAAACCCTAGGATACGTAGGCCATTTGGGAGAAACCCAAATTCGGATCCACACCTTAGTCCACTTGGACTATCCATGGATCCACTAGGATATTCATCCATATTCCAACCCAAAAAGGGTTATCCGCACCTTAGTCCACTCGGACTATCCATAGATCCACTAGGATATCTACCCATCATCCCGAACTACGCGGATTCTGATTCCTAGGTCAAACCCTAGGATACGTAGGCCATTTGGGGGAAACCCAAATTCGGATCCACATTTTTGTCCACTTGGACTATCCATAGATCCACTAGGATATCCCCCATATTTTAACCCAAATAGGGTTATCCACAGTTTTAGTCCACTTGGACTATCCATAGATCCACTAGGATATTATCCACATTCCAACCCAAATAGGGTTATTCTTAGATCCACTAGGACTATCTATCAGTCCACATGGACTATCCAGATCCTAACCCATAGGGTTTTCTCAACCTTTCAAGCATAAATTTCAACTTGAACAATAAACTTAATCATGCACAAGCATAAATCACAGCCATAAACATTAATCACACCTGAACTACGATGGTGAACCTGATTTTCGGAATAAATCCGTAATACGTAGGCAATCTGATGGATACAGATTTGGTTCAATGATATCAAACCACTTGGTTTGGTTTGGCTTAACAAATAAAGTCTAGCATAGGAAAGGTATAGGAGACCGATTTCGATCGGGCGGTTTGGGTGCCTAACCCCTTCCCATAATCGTAACCTGACGCTTACCCAATCTCTGATGGACCAGAATTCCAATCTAAGGGTCATGAGTCAATCGAAGTCTTACCTAGGGGTGAGATTTCACATTTCCAAGGTCCTAGACCTAAATCTAGGTGGCGACTTCTAAAGATTTCCATCTTTGTCCTCACAGTGGCGACTCTGCTGGGGATATAAATGTCAAACTCCTAAATGAGAACTTTCCTTGAGTGAATTGGATGCTAGATTTCAGGATACTATATTTATGCTTGTATATTATTGCTTTGGGGGGAATGGGTTCAGTCACTCATTCGTGCGAGTAGCCGAACCGGGTTCCATGCATATGGGGCAGCCCGCTAGGAGAAACACACAGCATTGGCCTGTACTTTGTGAGACCACGACCGGCGAGCATCCTCTAACGAGCGTTTCTTGGGCCCGAATCAACGGATGAGCCCAATGGAGAGTAAGCTGATTTACAACCAGCCTGCGGTCGAGCTGATCGTAGACCACTCTCTCCCGGTGGTCGAGCTGATCTACGAGCACCGTTGCCTTGACTCTGTTAGGGGCGCAGTAGTTTGATTGCTGAGTGCGAGGTGACTCGCGCGATACGGCTTTGTTGTGAGCCGTATCTTTGCAGCTTTCGGACCTGGCTTTCGGACAAGTGAACAGTAGTAATGTAAACTCACTCTTCCTCTTCCTTTAGCAGTTGCTCCCCAACGGAAGAAAGAACGTCATGTTGCCGGGCTTTTTCTGGTCAAAGTTTATCTTGTCTTTACTATACG